>WAAB01025686.1:24924-51970 GCA_013389865.1 Piaya cayana | reverse complement strand
TCAAGCTCCACCAGGGGAGATTTAGGCTAGACATCAGGAGGAAGTTTTTCACAGATAGGGTCATTGGGCATTGGAACAGGTTGTCCAGGGAGGTGGTTGAGTCACCTTCCCTGGAGGTGTTTAAGGCACGGGTGGACGAGGTGCTGAGGGACATGGTTTAGTGTTTGATAGGAATGGTTGGACTTGATGATCCAATGGGTCTCTTCCAACCTGGTGATTCTATGATTTTCATACAACATTGTAAATATTCTATTAATAACTGCCTATAACATTTCTGAGCCATTAAAATTGAAGTTACACCACATTAAAAAAAGTCATTAAAAACAGAAATATTATGAGCATCTGACTACTAATACACTTTGTTACAAAAGAAACTACAAAGCCAGATTAAAAATCTGAAGAGACAAGAATATCTTTTTCTTCTTTTTTTAAAGATATAAGTATTAGATTAGAAAGGATTATAATTATAGTTAGTCTAAGAGCTGCAGCAACTTACCACATTTGTTTGTTCCTTGCTGCTTAAATGGTCCATTCTTAAGCACTAATTATCGCATGAAAAATTATGCTTTCCAAACAAAATTTTAGACAATAAAACCAGTTAAAAAAAAATTAATTATGTGAGTATATTTCGGCCCATCTCAGCAAACTAGGGCTCTGCTGGTTTGCCATGGCATGTCCCTCGATATGCTCACTGAGCTATGAGCAAACAGTGAACTGCAACTACTGACAGCAAAGGTCAAGTAGGCTCTGATCAAAGCAAATGTAAGAGCCACAGTTTCAAAAGGCTCTGGCACATAAAATGGACTTAAGTATCTAAAACCTAATCTTGGTTCAAAAAAGCAACCCAAAAGGCTTACATCCAAGGAATCACCTAGTGTTGGAGGAATGTACAACACACTGGAAACACCTCAAACCAGTTAGTTTCTTTGCATGCGTAACAGTTAAATCTACAAGCTCTGAAGAACTGACTTCAGATAAGCGTCTCCAGCCAATGCTATGACCCAGAGACTAACTAGCAAAGTCCTAATAAAGCAGATTTTTTCTTAATTTTCTTTTATATTTATTTTATTTTATTTTTAAAGCTTTTTTCATTAACTAGGGTTAAGCAACTCCTGCTGGGAATCCAGTGTGTCTGGACACCCTTCTGAAGGTTCTCTGGATTTTATCAGGTGTTTAGATCAATGCACCAAGTTGGGCACTCGGGATCTCACCTGCTAGCTTCTCCTAACTTCCTTACTGAAAGCAAATGTATACATTTACTGTTTTGAAAACCTCCTTTTCAGGAGGTATTTCTGGCACATTAGTATGAAAGTTTCACAAATTCTGAAAAACACCACAGATAAAAACAACCCTAGCAGGTACCAGTTCCTAAAAGGTATCAAGAAAGTGAGAGAACTGCCTTGAGCACAGCACTGGGATTCCTTGGTGAACAAATTGCTTTTGACAGCTTTGGAATAACACTTTTATATTGTAATAAACTTTATTCCTGTAATAAAATTTGTATTATAAACATTCTAATGGTTTGAAAATTAGAGAATTCCTAGAATCTATTAAACAAAATTGCACAATAAGATAAAGTACTCATTGTTGTCAATGTGCATATTTAAAACATTACCTGCCTCCCCTGAAAGAACAACTTCTACTCTCTAGTCTCTACAAGAATAGCTTTAATTATTAATGAAGTAACAACTACACCTGGAGGATTCCACTGAGAAAAAAAAAGGTTTTTTTCAAATGACATAAAAATCAATGTTAAATCTTTTTAAAACTGTATAGAAAGTATTCTTCTTTCAGGCTGTCATATATTTATTCTAAATTAAAAGATTTTCTGAAGCTTTTTTGATCTCTGAATTAATTTTAATGTGTATATAAAAATGAACAGTCATTTTACAAAGTGAGAATTCAGGAAAAAAAAATCAGTAGTCTGTTCTGAATTTCTTACTATACTTTATTAACAAACACGTTACAGGATATCTAGTCTTCTAAACAGAAAGAATAATTTAAAAAGTCATGTATTACAAAATTATTTGTTTTAAAATATACTTGCACATGGTATCTAGCTAATTAGATATTCAATATTCCCAGTTTGATCCTCGTTGTAAGCAGTATTTTGAATTATATGTTATTACACATATGAATATGCTGAGTATTACACAAGCATATAATGTGAATTTAAAACAGCTAATGATTATATTTGTAAAGGATCTTTATTTAATCTTCCTGAAAGTAATCTTAAAATCCTCCTGTATAGGTATTTGTGTGTGCCTTCATGTATATCTAGACATATAAACATATATGTGTGCATAGCTGCTTTATACTGGCACCAACAAGACTGAAATAGCATGAAAATACTAAATGCACAATCAATTTTACATTTGCTACACATTGTTTTATTACAAGACAAAAAGCAGAGAAAAGAGTTAAGGAAAGCAACTGCTTATATAAATCAGTTTTACTAAACTTCTACTTTGTTTTATGTCAGTAAGAAAGCTTTAAATTAGAATTCAGTATCTTATGTGGGGTTAAATACATAACACACAGTTTTGTCTGTTAGACGTGATTGTATACTTTTCATGTTAAACCTTATAGTAATTTTAAGGGTGGAATAAATAGTTTCTCACAGGCATATTGACTTTTGCTATGAAAATACATGGTGTGTATGTGACAATTCTAATACACACACTGCTCAATATAACATTTTGTACCACTGTGCAGTCCAAAACTCCCAGTCTCTCGCTTCAAACAGGTGCCTTTAAAGTACTTTGATGGAATAAGATTTTGAAACATTACCCTAGTGTCTTAGAACTCTAACTATATGTTGTATTGTGCTGGCATATGGACATTTTGCATATAAACTGTCAGAACAAAAATTACTTCAGATTTCTTGCTTACATTCCCATCTCGAAGCTGATATGCCTCTCCACTGCAAATTTTAGTATAACACTAGAGCCTAAAAAGCAGCAGTTTTTTAATTTGGTATCATTATTTTTATCGACAGGCAAGCAATATAAACCTAACAGATTTCATTCCTCCATCCCTTGTACTCCTTTCCATGTGAGAATGCAAATGGCCCCAGTTCAACAGGAAACAGAAAAGCATCCAACAGCAGAGACAGAAACCCCTTTTTGGGCCCTTAATGAGGTCTCCAGAGCCCAAGGCAAACCAATAACAAATTGTACTTTCCACATATTGGGAAGTGGAGACTGTGAGGGCGGAGGAGAAGAAAACCCTGGAGCTTGTCATCTGAAATTAATTGAACTTAGCTGTGCCAGGAAAACACTGGTAATAAACCCTCCCCATCTAAATAAAGGCTTTGCACCATGAAAAAAAAATCAAAATTTATTGGAGTAATTTCATCTTTTTTTTGTTTCAAAAAGAGCTTGCTGATTTTCTTGCATTCGGTAGAAAAATCCCAGAGGAGTAATGCAGACAGACTTCTGAGAAGATACCACTTAATTTCTCAATCCTTCTCTTGCACTATTGCTCCTCTTCCACTTTCATTTAACTGAAAATTAACTCTGTCACTGTAACATGCTATCACCAGGTTTCTTGTTCTGTAAAGGGAGCAACTCTCACGTTTCACTATCCCTCTGAGAGGGTATTAGATCTCTGCAGGTTCATCGTTCATTCCATCATCCTATAAAAACAGTCCAGACATGCTAGACAACTTGGGATTAACAAAATGGCACCAAAAATCAAAACAGGAAATATTTTAAAATATTAAACCTCAACTTAGGCCAGAGGATAAACCTTCTATATAGGAGTAATTGATGCTGCATTTCTTATGCCCACATGCCGTGGATATAAAATGATCTTGGATTTGGCAACTGCTGAATATGTGTTTTGCTCCAATTATGCATCTTATGTCCTATTAACATACCCAGCAACTAATATTCATCGACTCTATTTAATATACAGCACCCTTACCTTTCACTCAAGCACTAAAAATAAAATTTTGATATTTTAGTTTGTTCTGCAAATGAAAGCAGATTAGCAAATACATATACATGTGTACTCTACAAAACTGAAAGAAATTGTCACTGACCTCCTCTATTGCTTCACTTTCTATCATACCAGAAAATAAAAATATCTATACAACTCACACATACAGCTACTGTGTTTTCCACATACAGCTTACACTGAGATGCATTTCGCATGTCAGAAAAATGACTACCAAAGCTCCCTAAATCAACCATTTAACAAGTTGAACCTCACACAGTGTTCACTCTCTCTAAAACACTCTGTTCAAGCAAACTGACGCCATGCGTTCCATGGACCTGATGATCCCCATCTTCGTTCCACTACCTCCAAGCTGCTTCCCTGTTCTGCACAGCACTAACTGTGCCGAAGTGCAGAGTCTTGAGATTCTTCTGGCTCCACTGTTAATTTTTAAGGTCATCTGAAAATGGAGGCAGACATATACAACCTGAACTGCTAAAATATTAGGCCTGTCCCTGGCACAGCTCCAATCTAGCCCAACTGGCATTCCCTTCTCAAGCACTGCTTGAGTGAGGGTCCACCATGGGCCAGAAGCTATTTCCCCTGTGGGCAATGTGCATGCTCAATCCATTTTAGAAGCTCAAACAAGTTTAACAGGTTGGATGTGGCCACACTGTGACAGTTCATTACAAGACTAAAGACTGGATATTGGGATTATTTAGCTTGTTAGTTTTAGATGCAGCTGTAGAAAAGGTTTCAAAACTATTACATTAGTTATTAGAAACAAACATACAGAATTTATCATTCTGCCTGGAAAAGTAAGGTTTTTTTAGCATTTCTAAGCACCTCTAGGCTTGTCATGCAGAGCCATGATTCCACAATTTGCAAAAGACTCTTGCTCCAAATCCTGTCTTCAGTATACAGCTTATTTTGCCCTTTGGCTAATACCCTTGGTTTAAAAGGCTTTCTTTACTTTAAAAGCTTATCTTCCTCTTCCCCACTTCTGTCCAGGCTTTCTAAACATTTCCAGTCTCTTCTGAGACTCATAAGCTACACAGTTCTTAAGATCTTACCTAATCCCCCTGATCAGGCTAATACTCTTTCTTTGAAGAAAGTCAGCTGCCTTTACGATTTTGTTATTTCAAGTAAAAGCCATAAAACTGGGATCAAGAAAGAAAATAATGTAACATTTGTTTTCCTTCAAAGACAGTAATTATCAGGATGGTTTTCTGATAGTAACTTTGAGAATAATCAGTGGCATTGACAAGAATGATACTATCCTCTATTTATATATTAATCCAATTATATTACATAAAGATGCACAAAGCCACTTTACAAATCATCTTTACTACTTGCCATATATGCCTGCCACTGAATTTGCTGAAACATTTCCAAATCCTATCTAGCACAAATATTGTATTGTTTTCACATAAACAAAACATCTTTCCTAATTCCACTGACACCATTTGACCCATTTTAACTTAAGTTAACACTGTTCCTATAAGCTGTTATATCCTTGTTGGCTAAACGAGTCCACTGAGCCGTCCAAATTTTTCTAAGCATCTTTCAGCTCAGGATAGAAATATATTGCCGGAATCACAACAGCCAGTTCCAGGGAGGGCCTAAGGCCTGTCCTGAGCCAAGTATGAAACTTGCACTTCTCACTCTTCCCTCCTTCCTTGAAGTATAGTCCAGGTCTCAGTTTTAATGAGAGAAATTAATGATGAGCTCTGACTGCCTTTATCAGCTCTGCCTACATGTGAAAGCATCTTTAGGCCATTAAGCCAGGCAGGGTAAACTAGAGACAAAGGAAAAGTACAAAGATGAGATAGTTTTAAACTGTTACTATCTGGCATCAGCTCAGCAGAGAATTAAGACCATCAAAAACACAGAAAAGATTGATGTGACAAGATACAGAAACCCTATGAGAAGCAAGAGAAAGAAGGAAGACAGCAGCTCACCAAAACAAAAGCTTAGCTTACTCCAGGGAATGACAAGCCCAGCACTTTCCCACTTGACTGACAACTGTCCTAGGGGACTGTGCTGAGGGCAAGGAGCATATTCATGTTTAGTTTAAGTGTGTGTTTCTCTCAGTTAATTACTGTGGACAAGAACTATTCTTCATTTAGAAACTGGGTATGATTCTGCTGTCAAGCATTCAGTCAGCAGAAGATAATTAAGAGTGATCCAAAGATTTGACAATTGCACCATGTATCTCCATCACTGCGGAGAAAGTGGGGGTGGGAGGAGTGAAAACTTTATGTAGGAGATCCTGTCTAAATCTAACTCAGCAAATTGTTTTTCTTTCCGTAAGAGGGTCGCAGAGCTTCCTACACACTCAGCATGGAAGTAGCAACTCCCAGTCCAAGCATAAGAGGTTAAGAGAGGAAGGTGAGAGTCACAAAATCAGCCTCAAAAATCCCCACCTCAGTGCTAACTTAGCTCCAGACAGAGGAGGACCAGGAGGAACCACCCATCAAGTCCAGTAAGGATTTCTGAAGGAAGATGACGTAGTGACAGCATGGCATACGGGAGCTGTGTCTTAGCCACTAGTCCAAGAAACCAGTTGTCTTAACACTTGTTTTTCCGAACTGGAATGAAATAGATACCCCAACCTGGAAAGGGGAAGCAGGCATTAAATAAGGAATCAATAGGTTTTCTAACTATATAGGTCTCCAAAAAGATAGCAGACACTATCAACATGCAAATGAATGACTACATTTGACTTGCTCAACAGAAATTGCAAAGAGGAAGGTAGAGTCAAAAAGAAAATTGTCTTACAGCTGCAGATGATCAAGCATGACAGAAGCAGGCACTTATTCTATTTGAATTTTTGAAGTTGTCAGAAACAGTGTTCCAGAAAACAGGTTGCAAAAGTTACCCAGTGACTCTGGAGTAAATTATTATTCCTAAAATTAAAGTAACTAAAATGAGAATTATACTCATGCTAAGGTGTGGCCATAATTCTACATAAGGCAAAATGTAAAACTTCATTTTTAAGACCACCCTCCCCCATGCCTCCAAGTATAGCACTGCATATTCTAATCAGATGACAGCAAGTAAGTTCACAGAATTTCTTACATATTTCCCTCCTTCATCTTAAAATTAAAAATTATCTGCTACTCAAACTGAAAAGCACAACTAAGTTCAAAATATCTGGATAAGAATTCCCCAGTTTTGGTTCTTGATATTGGAGGTCTGGGGCTTATTAATAACTGAACAGTCAATAAGTTTGTACATAACCTTCTTGACCCATAATTCAAGATAACTACAAAGTCAATACAGAAGTTCTTCTTAAAAGACTAGGTGGATAAGAAAGCTCCACAGTCCCGACAAGTCATTTCTAGCTAACGTGTGAAGTAGCATTAACTTATTCTGAAAACCAGAAGTTTGAAGGAGGAGGAGGAATGTGTGCAAGGAAGCAAGCCAAAAGACATTCAGAGGACCTCAGAAAAATACTCTTATCTCCTTTAAAAAGGCTACTAGAAATAGGAAAAACAATGCAGAGAAAACAAAATAGCTCAGTCCCTTCCTATAAGCCTGATCTAACGCACCCTGCATAAAAGCATTCTCCACTCTTTGACTCCTGTGGTGACCTGTGTTTCTCTTAGGTACCACAACTACTTCAAGTAATTTCCATGATAACTGCATGCCTTTCTTAATTTTAATACTCAAACAAATTCTTATCTGAACAAATGAAATAAAGCACGTAATTTAGTTCCTTATGCAGATATAATTCATTTAAAGATAAAATGGACAAAGATATTCAAGTCCAGTGATATCCAAAGAAAGAAAAGAAAGTAGTTTTCCAGTTTTACAACTGCTTTCAGAATTTTGCCTGAAGTCTTACACCCAACAGTTACTCAGCTGCAAAATATTACTTCTATTCCATAGATCCTGAACATGAACTATTAAATCTATTTGATCAATAGTAATTCCCCCTGCCTGCATTTAAGAAATTGATGTAATGATCATAACATTTTCATACTGAAACCTTTCAGTTTTAAGCAATAGAGAACAAATATATTCAACTTTTTCAATTGCATCACAGCAATCGCATTCAATGTAAGCCACGAAGGTACATAAAAAAAGATTAAATTATGAATTTCACAAAAAGAGCATTTTAAATAATGCATCACTGAGTTTTCTTTAAAATAAAATTGGCTAACAGATGTTCTTCAGTGCCCAGATGACCTCTTTCCCCCTGCAATCTTTATTTTTTGTTTTATAAGTAACCACTATATTAATCTGTTGGTTTGTTTCTGAATGGTTCAAACACTGGTCACCCACAGAAGAAAATGAGGAAAACCTCAAGGAAGTTCAGAGTAAATATTCAGAGGAGATATATTTTAAAACCACTTAAACTTTAAAGATTTTATAAATCATACACCAGTATAAGAGAGACTGGTCAAGAACAGTACTTTCTCTCACTCTCTCCACTTCCTTGAAAAAATGTTTAATTGTCACCATCCCAAACCACACAGAACAATGCATCACTCTGGGACATTTTTAACTGAGGTCCAATAGTTGCCAAAGCTAACTGAGGGAACATGTCAATGTGAAGACACTCAGTTTCTTTTTCATACATTACGCAACTTTCCTTAGCTGATGGTTTGGAGGGTTCTCCAACAATAAGTTTTGGAAGAAATGCCCACCTAAACAAGCTTATAGTGCAGGTTTTCCTTGCATTCCAAGAGGTAACAGAAAAAGAAGAGTTTTTGTGGCAGCAGATGCAATTCCTGGTAGCTTGCTTGTGCATCATTACGACAAATCCCACAAGCTCAACTTCCATAGGACACTGAAACTTTCAAAGATTCCTCATTTTCTACACAATAAGAATGTCATGCAGTTGTGCAAGCAAAATATTCCAAATATAGAATCATAGAATCACCAGGTTGGATGAGACCCACCATCGAGTCCAACCATTCCTATCAAACACTAAACCATGCCCCTCAGGACCTCATCCAACCGTGCCTTAAACTCCTCCGGGGAAGGTGAATCAACCACCTCCCTGGGTAGCCTGTTCCAATGCCCAATGACCCTTTCTGTGAAAAACTTTTTCCTAATGTCTAGCCTAAATCTCCCCTGGTGGAGCTTGAGGCCATTCCCTCTTGTCCTGTCCCCTGCCACTTGGGAGAAGAGGACAGCACCCTCCTCTCTACAACCTCCTTTCAGGTAGTTATAGAGAGCAAATATGCCGCTGGCTGCAAACCTTAGTAAATTCATTTCCAGACACCTGTGAGAAGACCAGTTAGGAGCTAGACAGGATGGTGCCAACAACTGTGCATATACCAGAGGGCTGTGAATAGCCTTCAGTATCGTCCCAGAAATCAGGTCATGCATAGATGATGTAGATGAGGCACCGGTAACTACAAACTTTCCATTGTGCAAAGGATATAAAGAACTTGGAAAAAATGAATCTTCCAACAGCAAACAGCAGCTTCATTAAAGTGATGAATTACATGCTCTGCTGTGTAAATTACATGGGGATATGGTGAACCCCTTTTTCTTGACTGTAATTCACTACTCATAAATGTGTCCGACTACTGTTGATTATACAAGGAACATTTTCCTATGACTATTCTGCCATATGTCAATCTGCATCAAGAGGATAAAATACATTTATAGTTTCTAGTTTCACCCGAGTGAATTATTTCAATTTCATTCATTTTCACTCCAAAGAAATCATAGAGATTTGCCATATTGAAACAATTTGTTTCCCTTTCATTTACACACTTATCTATGAAGGAAGGATGAAATATAACACAGGAAATCATCTCTCTTTACAGCTGTTATATATGCTTTATAACTTGCCACAAACTGGAATAATCAGTAATAATATCTCCCAGCCTTTCACTCTATTTTGATCTACTGAAGTTTTAAAACCAGTTTTAATATAAATATACATTAAATCCTTCCCTTAAAAAAGGAGATAAAATACAACCTGAATGGGAAAATTGCCTATGCATACCCATATGCGGTGTTCCACCCATCTATAGTTCTCCTACTTATTAAATCAGAATTGAGAAGAGTCTTATAAAAAGAATAAACCCAACCTTCACCCTCCAAATAAAATATTAAGATCACTAGATAAACTGGAAAAAACCCAAACTACCTGACATCAATTAAAGTTTTCATAAATACTAGGTATACAGAGAAAATTGTTCTGCTACAGATACAGTAATAAAAATAATCATTTTAAAAACCCAAGCTCAATAGTTCTTAGAAGTCAATTCCATCAGATAACAAACTTATTCATATGCACTGAAGAACATAACTGCCATATGGAAACGCCTAAGGCACAATTAAGACTGTACGCCTTAAATACTATGTACTCATAAATTACTACTGATTTTTTCATATGTCCAAACATATGACATTTAAACTTAATATCTGGTGTCTAAAAAGCTTATTATAGAAACAGTAATGCATTACTTCCTTTTGAATTAACTACTCCTTTAAATATTTTTCAACTCCATTATCTAAATTTTGATGACATAAAAACTGTGAGGGCGTCTAGCAAGTTAATATGAAAATGAACATGTAAAGTCAAATCACATGGAAAACTAGCATAAATTCCCCCTCAAAAAAATTCCTGCACATTTGAAAACCCAAGTCTCTCATGAATCTGAAGAACTTGAGAATTTTTCTAAGGGCTTTTCAGTTTTTTTCTAATCCAATTTAATTGTAACCACTTAAAAAATAATCTGCAAACAACTAAATTTCCCCCCTCAGTTCCAGATAGGAAAGAAAATAAATAGTTTTAACTTCAGAATGGTTTCTTTGTTTTAAAAGACTGTAGTTCTATTCATTAACTATTAAAACAAACCAAAAAGCCACCTGCGTGTTCATTCTCCCCCAAACACAGGGAAAATCTCCAGACAGTTTTATAGGGATTTTTATTTCAAAAATAAAAGAATGGTGGGGGAAAAAAGAATGGGGAAAAAAGAAAAGAAAAAAGAGGACAAAAAAATAATCAAAAAAGTCACATTTGGTCTTAGCTTATAAAGTATGTCAGATAATTAATCTTTGTAAACCACGCATCAACTTGAACCCAAAGAAACACTACCAGATATTATTTTTTAAAGCTTTAACATAAGATTTGAACAAAACTGCAAGTCTGATGGGAGCCAAACAGTTAGTCAAGGAACATGCGTTCCAAAGAAGTTTTCATATGCAAATCACTGCCAACATCAAGAAGAGCAGCGAAATCTATAATCTTGCTTCTCAGTAGTCTGGGAGTTAACAAGCCTAAATTCTCATTAGTGCAGACTCCAAGTTTACACATGAAATTGAGGTGGTAAAACGCCAGCAGCAGGGGTCACTGAAATACTGCACATCATTGGTAAGAGTGCTGAGAACAAAATAGAGTGTTGTTCTGTCACTCTGCCATACTTTGGTGTTCCCATACCTCAAGCAGCAATGTACTTGTTCTGGTCAACACATCTCAAGGACACAGAATTACAGAAGGTACAGAGAAGACCATCTAAAATCATCAAATCAACAGAGCAGACAGAACCAAAGAAGAGATCGTTAAGGGGGATATGCTTGACATTCACAAAATCTTAGAGAAAGCGGAAAAGGTGGATGCAGTGTTGTAATTCACCAGAACCTGCAGCACTGGAACTAGAAGACAAAACTGGTAAAAGAATTGTCTAAGAGGATAAAATGTCTGTCTTTATGCAGTGGTTAATGAACTTTTGGAATCTGCTGCCACGAGAAGCTGTGAAAGCTGAATGAATGAACGGACAAGAAATCTATGAACATATAGTAACAAGATGGGAGGAGTAAAAGGGAGAAAGGAACCCAAAAACAGCTGGGTTCAAAGGCTGTAGGGAGAGAATACCTCCTGCTCTCAGAATCACAAACAGGACATGGCGCAAGGTGCCCATTGATCTGAGTCAACAAGGCACTTATGTTATTAATGCAGTTTGATTAGCCAACTTTGCAATTTGCCGTTAAAAGAGACCGGGTAATTGAATTGAGAGAAATACAGATTTAGAAATCAATACTTAATACACCTTCCATCACTACTTTTATTCCCTAATAAACACAACAAAGAAAACAGTATGAAGAAAAGGAATCAAGCTACTACTTTACTGATCACTAATCATAGTACTTACAATATCCAAAATTTCCCAGATCTTTATTATAAGTATGGAAATATTTGTCCCAAACTTAAAATTTAAAAAAGCATGAAAGTATGAAGATATAAAGCCATTTGCTTAGTGGTACAAATGAAAACTCAAATGCAGAATTGGGTGTCTTACAAAGATCACTCTTTCCCTCTTTTAGAGCACATTACAAATAACAAGGTAACTGCTTCCAGTAGCAGCATGAAAAATAGTAAATTATATATGTTTTTTTCTATAACTATCCCTATCGTAAAAAACAGTATCTTTTGAAATATTTTTCACTTGCACTAATTTTTTTTTTAAACATGCTGTATTTTCTGTGTGATCTCTCCTCCACTGCTTTTTTTCACTCAGTCATTTCTGTCAGTTCAAGATGCTTTTGCATGTTTTCATGTCTTATTTCCTATATAACTGATTCTTTATAGTGCATAATTTGTTCATTTTTATGTCTTGGTCATTTCAGCTTGATTTTCCACTTTCAATTGTTTGTGTCCTGTCTTCTTCCATATTAGGCGGTGAATACTCCTTTCATGGAACAGTTGACTATTTAGAAGCTACATCAAACGGAATCATCAGCCTAATCCTCCCAATTGAAACTGAGATAAGAAAGAACACATACAATCGAAGCTCAAGACATTAAAGTTCTATATCAGTTTTACAAGCTTCTTCTAGGGAGAAAAAAACCCACTGAATAAAGCAGTTTACATCATGGCTTTCCCATTCATACACTGATTTATTTAAAAAGTGCTGCACAGATGATAACATGAGGTTTGTGAACAAAGAATGAAGTTCAACCACAGATGAATTTGCTTTACTAGAAATTTTTAAAATTCATCCAAATTAGTCCACTACTGAGATTGGCCTACTTTTGTTTGCCAGATGGTTTTATAAACTTAGAAACTGAAAAGTGAATCCACATTCAGGTATTATATGGGTTTACATATACTGTTTAAATATTCATAATATGTCATTTTAAGTGTGGTACAGTGTTTCAGATACACATCAACAAACCATGCCCATTATCTGCTGAGAAATCGGGAAAAAGAGAAATACTTTATATAGTGGCAAACAACTTCAACAGATGGCCAGAAATGATCAATAAACCACAATTCTTACAAATCTGACAAAACAAGATTTCCTTTGGTAAAAGCCTGTCTTTGTAAATGTAAATGAGAAGTTTTCACAGTTAATTCTAGCTCTTGGAATGTAACAGAAATCACAGAAGAGGATGTGAAGTGTTGAAGATGCCTCTTAAGCACAGATTTGTCTTATGCAACATCAACTTTAAAATATAACTTGCTGCAGAATCACTGAGACCAATTAGATAATTTAGTGTTTAGGTGTATCTCTATGTAACACTTAAGCTGAATAACTACTGATAATTTTCACTTAGGGCAGATCTCTTGGAGAAAAAAAACAAGCTTGAAACAGACCTATAAACAATTACAGTTTATAAAACTCACAATGAATAGATTAAAATTCAGAATACATAGAAAATATGACTATACTACAAAAAAGTGTCAAACATGATAAATATGCAATCTAGGTTTCTCAGAAAGTTAATTGTTTCTTCTAAATTATAAAACAAAAATTAAGAATATACTATACTTTTTTACAATTAGCCTCCAATAAATCTGACTGGAAGGCTGTCTCTATCACATTTCTCAGGCATTTCTATACAAGCCATTTTGACCCCTCTACATACACTTTTTCAGACCAATACTCATCTTCAAAGGATGAGGTGTCTGGCAGGCTGTTAGTGACAGCTTAAATGCATCCTAGCTTTTTTTTCTTTTCCTCAAAGCTGCACCGGGTTCTTTAAGTTAGGATAACTGCAATTGCTGTGGCAGAGACAGAGAAGGGATTTGAGAAGAAAAAAGCTTTCTTGATAAAGTTTCTGATGAAAAATGCTATCGATTATGCCTGCAGAGAAATGAACTCTGTATCACTAGGACCATGTTTGGAGCTGAAATTAGAAGAGCAAGCTTAAGATCAAAAGTATACACAACCTGAAATGAAGAAAGGAATCCTTTAAATCAATAAACACCGTCCCAGACAAGGCAATAGCTTTCTTGATTCTGTGTAGATGATCTACATTGTTTGAAAAATCTGACTGTCACCTTATTTTAGGAAAAGGAAAAAAAGCCCCACCAGATAGAACACAACTAGGAAGGAAAAGAAAAAAAAATACATCAGTGAAAACCCTCAAAAGTCTGGAGTGACACTTGTATCTCTGTAATACAAACCAAGGTAATTTTTAATTATCTTTGGACATTACATTATCACCACATAATATACAGTATTAGAACTAGGAAAAGATTTTATTATTTCAGTTATCCAGAAATGAAGAAAAGCTAATTTTATTGTACAGCAAGAGGTTTTTTTCCTAAACTCTGAAACATCAGCACATCTTCACAGTTAGAAATAAAATATTTACACAACAGTCCCAAAGCACAGTATAAATAAAATAACTAATCAGCATGTTGCCTGTGCAACTATTTGTATTTCTCACGTGTGGTAACTAAGGTAAAGATACTTTCAGTTGCCTGAGTTTAATCATTCCATTTGCAAGAAGTACTTCTATAAGGATATTAATGACTTAGTGATGAAATATTTTTCAAATGCTTTTCAAATGCCTTACCAGGGCTCCTGCCAGCAACTCTTAGCCTACATATTTCCATTAGGCCAGTGATGTAGTAAAGCTGTATTTTAAGGGAAAACAGGCGTCTTTTTTGCATGTGCCTCTTTTGGATGTCTATGTGTTTCTTCTAAACACTGGAGGAGAAAGCAGAATTACTTGCTTAAAAAAGCCAGTGCTAAATCAGATCTGCTTTCTTCTCAGTTTATTTCAAGTACCTGGGACAGTGCTTCAACTGCTTTTCCCTGAAGAGTTAACTCATCACTTGTTTCAGCATCTAATTATATTGAAACATATCCAGAACACTTTTTGGCAAATTATTATCACTAAGTTACCACCAAGCACAGGAAAACTGCAAAATGGCTGCCCTCTACAGATAAGGATGTCAGAGACCTACTGGTAAGGCTGATGGTGAGACACTGCTGCCTAGTCAAGTAACTAATATCAATAAGTGTGTCTCCCAAGTGGAAAATAAAATGAAATGACTGCACCATCACCAGTATAAAGGCCAGATATCTAAATCTGCATAACCAAGAAGAGAAATTAAAAAAAAAAATCTCTAGCCTATACGTGAAAATTGCTTTCTTAACATATTACTTACTACCTGTGTAATAATTGTGCACAACTACCAACGTTTCTTAGTTTAGAACTGTGTTAGCACTGAAACATTTACTTTTTTTACATTTTGCTTTTCTCAAGGCTCAGGAGACGAGATCTACAATTTAATTTGTCATCATTCAGGCAGGGGATTACAAATGGTCTAATCATTAGTAGCAAAAACTGTTGAAGCACTGAACCAAAAAACCTTCCAGTCTCATCAATGCTTAATAAAAGGAAAGGCAAGAAACACTCCCTGCACTGATAAATACATTTACTACATGAGTGAAACTTCTAAAGTAAAGATAATTTGACATCACACTTTCTATAGCAGTCAAGTCCCTTAGGGAAACAGAGGGCTTTTCACTACTAATTTCACCTACTAGTATTATAAAACCTCAACATTCTTCAATTTAAACCAAATCAAAAACAGTAAAAAGAATATGCTTAAATAATTTCCCACATTTACAGCATAATTCCACATGCATCTATCATTTCTTTGATTAGAAACATGCTTTGGGATCAAAAATTTATGCAGTGATAAATAATTAATATTTCATTTGATTAGTCACATTACAGTATCTCCAGAAGAGATAATTACACAAAATGTAGCAAATGCAAATGCAGAAAAAAATTGACCTATTTTCCCTTTCATTAGCTCTTAAGTTCTGGTAGTATTGACAAACTAGTACTACTTTTCAAACTATAAATTGATCTGGTTAGGCAAATACTCGCCCAGTTAAAACTCATCATCATTTATGTCAGATGAAAAATGGAAAATGAAGAGTTTTTTTCTGATTTAATGTAAAATCTCTCTATTTGTTCTCTCTGTAGAGAAAACAGAAAACCAGAACGACTCCACAAATCTGCAAGCACAACATACACTAGAAATAACAGTTTCACTAAAGGAATTTAAACAGAAAGAAACTAAGTCTTTTAAACTTTTTACTATAGTGACACCTTGTGGCTACCTTTGAGTTATTCTGAGACCTCTCAAAACTTTTCATTCTCTTATAAATGTTTTAATAAAGTTTCTTCCAAAATTGTGGTTTAGGACAAAGTAAAGATGAAACCATGAAAAAAATATGAAAGGATGAAAAACGTGAGAAGGATAAAACAAAAACCAGCACTACCTGTTCAAAGGTATTTAGAGGCACTAACATTCATTTCACTTAGTTCCACTTCTTTACCACAAAGACAGTGCTATGGCTTAGAATCACAACTCTGACTGTTATAATTTGAAAACCTGCCTACTGAAAGTCTGAACTACTGTGGCTTCCCGATATTTAAAGAAATATCCACATGGGTTATGAAAAATATCCTACAAGCAGCTCTTGTAATTTTTTATAACTGATTTCTTGAAATACAACACAACACTGTCAGGATTATGGACTAAGTGCTATATAAGAAAGATTTAGATTTTTAATATAATCTAAATTACATATTCTTTTCAGGTAATGACAGGGTAAACTGTTGGCTATTAAGAATACTTGGAAATAGGAAAGAAAAAAATTCAATTACAAATCAGTAACAAACCACACAAGGATAACATGCACAAGTATTCTCTTCTACCTTGCCTACTATGGAAAGAGGAGAATGAAATAACTAAGAACCTGGCACTTGCTACTAATTCTGACAAGAACCTCCTTATCCATTTTCTGTCTCTCACCTTCCCTACAAAGTCTTCTGCTCTACGTGAAAACTGCTAAACAAGTGCAGACAATGAAACTAGGACCAAAAGAACTTCTAAAACCCCCCAGTATCACGGTTAAAAAAAAAAAAAAAAGAAAAAGAAAGTACCCCGAAACCCTACTTCCTTATTTGCCTTTTCTGCATAGTAGATGGTTGTTCAATTTTTAAAGGTGGTGGAAGTATTTAAAGTAAAATTTAAAAGCCTTTCAAAAATACCTAGCATTTTCTCTTAGTAAAAAACCAATAGCAACAGCAACACCTTCTCACCTGTCACACTAAACTTTGATGTCCAAGAAATTATCTTTCCTGTACAAATTAGCTTGTCTATCTAAATTAGGGATTACATTTCACAGATCACAAATCAATCATCATCTGCATGTGAGAAAGCATAAACAACCTTCTCATCTGCTTTTCATTATAGAATTTCAGAGTCTTTGGTCACTGCCCTTCCACTTTCCACCTGTTAATCTAGAGAAAAGTTACAGCTGCCTGAAGTTATTCTGAACCTAATCAAAATTAAACTGGAGCATACAAGTAACTTGAGAGTGTAAATGATTGTATCCCATTACTTACTTGATTCTGCCTCATCAGTCTGGTTGTCCCGGTTCACACTTTGCTAAGTAGAAATTATCTTTCATAGGAAGCACAATAAATGCCCCATGTCTAAAACTATTGTGAATGTTCCACGATGCTCCATATATTAAAAAAAAAGCAGTCTTGATAAAGCTATGATACATATAATACAATAAATTACTTGTTAAGGAAACCAAACTGATCTTAATTCATGAATTAAGTATAAATTGCTTATTTTATTTAACAACTAACTGCCAGAAGGTTACCTCTTTTTTCATCCAGCCAGTGTGAAAGAGGCATTGATTCTAGATTTGAAAAGGGATAGAGCCATTTAAGACAAGAGTGAAAAGTTTCCAAAAAACAAACACAAAAACAACCTGCACATGGGCAAACAGAAAACACACTCCATCAATTCTTATGCCCGTGAAAATGTTTGAAAAGCTTCTTAAAACTCAGGGGAACACGTTGGTTCAGCCCTTGACAGCTCTTCACCTTGCATAACTAATATTTATGTCAAAGGTAAATCAAAAAGGCAACTAACCTTGCCTGACATTACAGGGCTTATATCCTCTTAATAATCTATGTTTGAACAATAGCTCTTCTGTATCAGACACAAAAGGTTGTCCTTCAACAGTATGTACAGAAACTGGCACGTTCTACTCCCCTGCTTTCGAAAAATGTGTATAAATAAAAACCACAGCCAGCAATGCAAATCTCCAACTCTCCATTATTACTCAGGTAGTTGCCCAATACAGTGATGCCATAAACCACTTAAAACTAAAATCAACGTTTTTTAAACAAAAAAACCCCGAGCTACCACTCGTCTGAAACCTATACTGGTAAAAAAGTGCACGGTGAAAAGACACTTAGTTCAGCATCTAACCTGCTGCGTGGTTTCTTTAGTGGCTGCACACATAGGTTCCCTTAGTGGCTGCACACACAGCATTACTAAGACAAAAGGGCAATAAACATTAAAATCAATGGCAAAACAGAGCGAAGCATAATACATGCAACACACTCTCCAGTACTTCTGTCCATGAACGTGAAAGTCTTGGCACCAGGACTCGTCACGCTGATTCAAGAGTACACAGCAGATGTAGTGTTGAACAATGTGAAAACATAGCTAGTTTTGGATTTAAAGAACCTAATGTTAATAAATGTGAGTGATTCGCTAAGCTGCATTACAGTCTTCAGTTAAAAATGGGGCAGGCATTTACATCTTCAAATGAAATAATTCTTTCAATTATCCATTGATAATCTGATAACAATTTATTTCTAGATAGAGAATATAAAACACTTCAAACATATCTGACCTTTGATAAATATGTATAACTTAGTTGTAAAAAACAAGATCAAATATTAGAATACATTTTGACAATCTCCTATTAGCTCAAATTTTACATCTGTGCTCACAACACTGGAGATCATAGCTTTTTTAAGAGGACAAAAATACTGCTACATATTTCAGGATTTCTGTTTTGTGTATGTTAGCACCCTAGAGATAACCAGCTTAATTCCTTTAAGCAAATAAAACTTTTTAAAACACATAATCACAAAACCACCTGAAATTAGAGACAAAAAAAAAAACTAGTCCTCCTCGCTTACTCCCTCCTGCATTGGTTAATTAAAAACCAGATAAATAAGAATCTCAAATACTAATACGGGTATGTACCCATACTGAAAGCTTCTCTTCTGAAGAACAGCTAGTCCAGGTGCCTTATTAAAGCAGAGCAAACCTTCAAGCTGGATCTATTTCTATTAATACAAATAAAGTTCTTAAATGGAGTTCCTGAAAAAAAATGTTAGCTATGTTAGGTCTCTAATGATATTTAAAATAGCCATTTCTTCTTATTTACAGGAAAAATACATAAAAAGAACAGTAAATTACAGTCACAGTAATTTTACTTTCCTCTAGCAGATGTACTTTTAGTATAATATAGGCTTCAATTCACTGATGCAGAGGGATTACAGAAGAGCCTTATGTAAATTTTCCTGAATATCATGTTGACTCACAACTAGGAACCCCTACTACCTGAACATTACTACTTCTTAACAGTAAGAACTCATAAACTTATGCTGCTACACAACTTTTTCTTTAGCTCTTTCACTCGTTCTTCAAAGTAGCTGCACCTCCAGAGAATTCCCCACCACTCTGTGGATATGATAATGAGGAACAGAGATTTATAGATTATAAAAAAAAATACTCGGAATCATGGAGCAGAACAGAAGTGAGAGGCACGAGGACTAACTATATGATATGGAAATCTTTGTTGTAGTTACCTGGACAACTGTATAGTTCAAATATCTGCTAAAATAAAACTGCCAGGGGCAGGGTTCCAGGTGTGCTTGAGCATGCATTCATGTAGATAATACATAGCTATGCAAAAAAAACCACCACATGAAATGAACTCCCTCCTAATAATGTGCTCCTCCAATGCAGGGTAAGTCACTTGGAGAGGATTGAGAGACCATCGGAGAGCTCCAATGTACAAGACGTTCTTTTGTGACAAAAGATCAGTAAGGTACTGCCTTAAATATTGCCCTCCTCCACTCTTCCATTTCTGCATTTTCAGGCAAGTCCATGAAGAGCCTTCAAAATAGAGCAATGATGCTCTCAAAGTACACCACAGGCACATACACAGATGAAGGCAGCTGAGGGAGAGGATGACAAATAGATAAAATGATGTTGAAATAAAAAAAGGCACTTTTGGACAAGCCTTTGGATGAGGCCAAAGAATGGCTGCCCTTTTGAAAGAAGATGAAGTCTCACTATAAAACCCTAGATCTCTTCAAATCTTACTGCCAATATAACAGAAAAGCTGTCCTTACTAACAATTTATCTACTTTGCACCAAGTTAAGGTCACACACACATAAAAATACATCCCCAGGAAACGTAAAACACCTATAAAATCCATTTTCTCATTACTAGATGACTTATTACAGACACCTTTAAGCAAGGATTTATCAGATATGCACGTAAACTGAAGGACTGTGCCAACCATTTCAGAGAAACAGTAAAATAATAAAACCTAGAAAGTAGGAATGCATTTGTTTACATCAGGAGAAATAAATTCCAAGACAGTTACATTCAGTATGAACTAAAATGGGCAGGGAAGCTGAGAAAGAGTTGTCTGTGAAGGAGACACACACAAGTGACCCACCAGACCATTTCTACATAGACTACAACTGTTTGTCAATAATCCCATGTTGCACACCAGTAAAGCTCAGAGAATGAGGTCATGCTTTGGGGAAAAGAAAGCACTTCTTGGAGATTCCAAGAGTTGCTGGGCTCATTAAAAGGTTTGTGTCTACAGAATAATTACTAAAACACAGAGTATTTCCTTTACGGGCCTGTGACCCCATATCTACTGATGATAACATCTTTGGAATCTACAAATTGTGGCCTCTGTATCAGAGCTTGATTCAGATTCTGGATAAGACAGCTCAATACAACCATAAGTTTTTTCCAGAATCCCCGGCACCTACACTGTCATCACCTTAATAATGATTAAATACATCTAGTTGTTTTGGTTTACATACAGCGTTGCTCAAACTTCCTTTGTCCTAGGTCTTACCGCTACTCTCTTTGACAACTGTTTAGAACACTTTCTCAATGCAACATCAGAAAATACATAAAAATAGATTTCCAAGTTGTATAGCAAGTACGTAAACACATTTTAAGTATTCTGGCAGTCAAGGAATTATGTTTACTAATGAGGGAAACAAAAACCATCAGATGCAAGAGGAAAAGTGAGTATGAATTTTAAAAAAAAGAAAAAAGAAAGGAAGGAGAAGGACATACATAGTTAGACATGGAAGCACTGGAGCCCTCAAAACAGGATGTCCACAATTTATCACCTATATTTATATTTTTTTTAAAAAAGCATCCACCAGATAGACAAACTTTTTTTTTTCTATGATACCATATGAAAGTTGTGTATATCATACATTATCAGCAATACATAATGCAGTAGCAAAATCCAGCAGCTTATTCTGCTTTGTACATAATTTAGTGATGGTCATGTGACATTACATCGATGAACTAACCTGCAGACACGGGCGGGAAAATACAGGTTCTGCCAGGACCGACATAGGTATTTAGAGTGATCGATAACCCGAATCCAGTCTAACTCATCCATGGACACCTCAATGTAGTACGAATAAGACCTATGGATTGTCAGAAACACTGGTTAGAAGGTAACTTATCTATAAAATTTTACACTTTCTTCTGGATTTTCAGTTGCACTGAAAAGATGGTTGTTTGTTCCTTTTTGTCACTGATGCTGTCCTTCATTTCTAAACCTTTCAGTTCCTTATGATACATTGTTAAGTCTGTCACTACTTACTTCCACACCCCAAAATTACCTCATCCAAAATAATTAAAAAAAAACATCACCACCAATACAATGTGTGTCTCTCTCTTGCCTGTCATGTTTGTCTAGCTTATAGTTCAACATTAGGAGAAAGTAAACACACAAAAATGCCACAAAAATTAGGTCCTAAATCACTATACTCTCAGTATTTTATGCAGACAAAGAACTCTGGAGTAAAGGTTACCTTTTCTGACGTTCTGCCACCAACAATGGTTTGTTTTACAAATTTCAAAGGAAGGAAACAGAAAATTTTTTTAATAAGTTTTCCAAAAGAAAAGGGTTTTTCCCTAAGTTTCAGCAGCTGACAATTTATGCCTTGCAGATGAGGAGCATTTTACCACTTACAAGTTCTCTAAGTATTCTAGATAACTCCTCATTATTAATACACCTCTAATACTACTTCAAATTTTAGAGATTTGGCTGATAATTGGTTTACAAATTTGGTTGACTTTCTAGGACAATGACTATAACACTGGATGAAGTAGTTCCCATACCTTCAAAGATATTCTTTTCAAACTTTCCAAAGGAATAAAGGAGAAACAAAATTCAGTTAAACTAAATGAGGAGAACCTAACTGAAACAATCACATAGCTAAAAATTCATGCAGTTTGTTTAGAAAGATTAATAACTGTAATTCCTAATTTTAAAATAATTTAGAAAAAAAAAAACAATAAAACTGTACACACTGTTCTAAAGTAACACTGCTTAGCTATGAAACCAAAATGCAACTGGTCTGCAATTCTAAATTTTTAGTCTGGGAGCAATACAAAATGAATCTTTTTTCAGAAAGGAAGTAATGAATTAAAAACTTAAACAGCTTGCCTTTTTTTTAAAAATACAAAATTACTAATAAATATCTGCATGAGCTGTCTACTAAATTGTACAATCTTTGTCATGGTAAGTTATAAAATTAATACATTAAATTTCTCACATAAAAAGAACTTTGCAATTTTTCAACGTAAGGAGTCACTCAGTTTTTCAAATTCACATAAATTGATCTTTCATGCGTTCCATAATAACCTAAAGTTGCTAGGCATTAATTGGTTAAGGTATCCATGACAGTTCATACTTCACCAGTCTCATCAGGAACTGGCTTCTAATAACTACTGCAGTCAGTTGGTAATCCATATTCTAAATATATCTTACTATCTCTGAATTATTGTTTAAGTGTGCTATTCCATTACAATTTTGATACACTGAAGAAATTTTACCAAACATTTCTTAAATATATGGAATGTAAATTTGTATAAATTATGGTATCTGCAAAGAACTTCAGTATTGTTTTTCAAACTCAAATAAAAGTGGTTGAAAACTAAGTGGTAAACAGAAAACAACTAAAACAATTTAAATTACAGAAACTTTCATTGCTAATATAAACTGCTTAATGAAGACACATAAAATACACTGAAATATAATGAGGTAGCTCAATATCACAAATTACGGTCTTGCGTGTAAGTAACCAAAAATATTTAATGAGCATTCCACGCTGATATATTAATACCAGTATATAAGACACTACCTTCTCTTTTTATGTCAACTTGGCACCTACCGACTATCTCTGTCCCACAGGAGTATTCGTATGTGGTTGATTATTGATGGCTGGCCTAGTTTAATTTCAATTCCGGAACGGCAGTCATCATCAATCGGGTGTCGAGAGAAGCCATGATCCAAGTCATAGTTCTGAGTATCCCCATCTAATAAAGCAGACTTCAGCTCCCCTTTTACAACCTGTGCTCCATACTTCATTGTTGCAATATTTTCCCCTGGTACTAAGAAGAAAAGGAAATAATTGCTTAGGTTTTACACTCTCATACTGCAAATTAGATGTTCTGGATATCAGCTGCATTAGGTCAAAACAAAGATTTATTGTCAATATCCTTTCTTAGTCACAAACGCATGCTTAAAGAAAAACAAAAGTAAAAAAGAGCCATTTTAGAAATTTTGCTTGTTCCATTTTATTTGATACCCCCTAGGTTTTTTATTGTAATAATAAGTAGTGATAATCCACCAATTTGTATTATCTATATTCTCAGTTCCCTTCATGGCTTTTGAGAATTCTATTGTACGTTCCTCATTCAACCATCTCTTTTCACCTTTGTTTAAGGGTTTTGTCTATTTAGTGTCTCCTTGTGAAAAACCTCTCCCCATAATTCTTTGCCCTTTCAGTCTTTTTTATTCTAATTTCATCCAGAGGTTTTGTCAGAACTGGAAGGAAACTAGAAATCACATAAAATGTTCAAGATACGGATGCATCATGAATTAGTGGTGTATACAGCAGTAGAGCTATACAAGCTATTTTGACCATCATACAAGCAATGAACCACACTGTTGAAAAGAAATTTTTAAACAGCCTTGTTTGAGGAGAGACCTATAAAACAATCTGAAAGCTAAATGATGAAAAGCAGCCCCTGAAATCTTCAGATAGATTGGCAAGAGAAGTATGAGTTTTAACAGGATGTAATGTTTAACATCTAAAGAACAGAATTTGAAGTGATAAAATTTTAACTGTATTGTGGTGCTACTCCATAAAAACATCAAATGCACAACTAGACATTCGAAGTAGTCATCAATGTTTCCACAAATTGAAAAAGTCTCAAGAGCCTGAACCAGTACTGGAACAATACCAAAATTCAACTCTCTAAAAAGCTGTGATTTTGACAAAGCTAGAAATTTTGAGATTAGGGGCATATTTAGACATAAACATGTAAAAAGTTAGAAAAAGCCATCTAACTTTTTCAAATTTATCATGTAAGGCACTGCAGTAGATAAGACTTTCACAATACCTTATATTAACTCATATGTTTAAATATTAATATCTGTAACTTCCAAGACAGAACATGGGAGACAGTTCTGAAAAAGCAGCTGTCTTGCAGGGCTTATCATCTACTACAGTACAGGCTCTCAGGGAATATTCTAACTTTATTCTTTGCTGCACTGTAAATACACTCTAAAACTGGATGAGATAACAAGTTAACAATAGCTTTCTAATGCTCAACATTAGATATTCTGATTGAATTAACACAGAGCATAGACAAAGTAAAACAAAAGACTTCTCATTCTTTTTAGGTTTCCATCAACACAAGTTTGGAAGACTTATACTATTCTGGCAAGCATGGAAAGAGTAAGAGAAAAATCAAAAATAGTGAAGATTAAAATCTTTGTGATGTAGAAAACAACGCACTATCAATGCAGACCCATTTAAATATATCACACAGTCGATGCATTTTTATTTTTAATTTTTTTGCAAAAGTTTTGGATTAAAATAGTACTTCCTCTAGGAAAACAGACTGTTACCTCAATCACGTTTGCGCAATATCTGAGATACAAAGCAAGAAAACATGTTGACTATTATTATTTGAGGAATAGAGATGGCAAGAACAGTACATAACAAGCTATTCTATTACGTAAGCCTTTTAAAACACATCATAATAGACAAAAACTCAAAGAGCAAATGACCATATCCTCCAGACAATTACAATCACTAAATGAGAAACAAACAAACAAACAAACAAACAAACAAACAAACAAACAAACAAATCTGATGCTTACTCAACATGCCCCTGTAGTTGAGGTCCATGTCTCGACTCTCAGAACGAATCTTAATGGCATCTAGGATGGCATCAGGTGACAACAATCCAGAAGGTCTTACAACATTTAGTAGTTCTGTTAGACTCATTAGTGGTAAACGTACTGCTTGCATGATTTCAGCGTGGTTTTCCTTGGGGTTATGTTTACACCAATTCATCAATGCTTGGAAAATGTCCTTCTCAGGAGCTGCAAATGAGTCCCTCAGTACAATACTAAGAAGAGCAGCCTGGAAAAGAAAAACAAACCAAAAAAAAAACCCCCAAACCCAGAAATAAAATTAAATTTACTTTAAAAGGGGGGGAGGAGATTAAAATACGACAAAAATTAATCGTTATTTTAACTTGTAGTTATTAAAAATAATCTCCAAAGGACTGACTACCTGAAACTGTAGCTTGTTTTAGTTGCTTACACAAGAACTATATAATCTAGCATGTAAATAATAGGTAATATTACAAACCCAACAGAAGAAATAAGTTAGAATTGAAATGTGGAGAACAATCCAAATTGACTTAATTCCAGTTACTACTTCGAATTTACTTTGAAATATAAGAAGTGATTTGGGGATTTGGTAGTACAGTTAAAAGCATTCCCTGAAAGTTAGGCTGGTATAAGAAAACTGATGAAAAAAAGTGTGGGTTAGAATCAACTTTTAAAATCATTTCTACCCAGGATTTCCAGAGACTCCCATTCCTTTCTCTCTCTCCTTTGGTACCAATTTAGAATCAGCAGAAAAAAACTTCAGTGGCTCTTATTCATGCAGTAAATCCACTGACTAAAAACTGAGAACAAAAAGAATTGTAGCTTTTTTATTTTCACTTAGCTAGCTGAATAATTAGGAGTTTGCCTATGAAAATGACAAATCAGGACTGGCTATGCCAACAATGTCAGAAAGTATGCGCTTCCTAATGAATGACATTCACTAATTTATTTACTGATAATATGCTCTCCAAGCTCAGATTTAACAAGCTGTGCATGACAGAGTACAGCAGAGAGAAAAAAAGATGCTTTTTTCCCTACACAGCTACTAAAATGGAGCACTATGTCCTGCCCTTATTCAAAGAGTATAATCACAGAATCATAGAATGACCAGGTTGGAAGAGACCCACCGGATCATCGAATCCAAGCATTCCCACCAATCTCTAAACCATGCCCCTCCGTACCTCATCCACCTGTACCTTAAGCACCTCCAGGGAAGGCGAGTCAACCACCTCCCTGGGAAGCCTGTTCCAATGCCCAATGATCCTTTCAGTGAAGGATTTTTCCCTTATGTTCAGCCTGAACCTCCCCTGGCGGAGCTTGAGGCCATTCCCTCTTGTCCTGTCCTCCGTCACTTGGGAGAAGAGGCCAGCTCCCTCCTCTCTATAACCTCCTTTCAAGTAGTTGTAGAGAGCAATAAGGACTCCCCTCAGCCTCCTCTTCTCCAGGTTAAACAACCCCAGCTCTCTCAGTTGCTCCTTGTAAGACTTGTTCTCCAGCCCCTTCACCAGCTTTGTTGCTCTTCTCTGGACTC
>WAAB01025686.1:1076-24666 GCA_013389865.1 Piaya cayana | reverse complement strand
TCAAAGGCTTTACTAAAGTCCAAGAAGACTACATCCACAGCCTTTCCCTCATCCAAGAGTCTAGTTACTTGGTTACAGAAGGTGATCAGGTTAGTTTGGCAAGACCTGCCTTTCGTGAATCCATGTTGACTGAGCCTGATCACCCGGTTCTCTTGCATGTGCTTCATGATAGCACACAAGATCACCTGTTCCATGACTTTCCCTGGTACTGAGGTCAGACTGACAGGTCTGTAGTTCCCTGGATCCACCTTGTGCCCCTTCTTATAGATGGGCATGACATCAGCCAGCCTCCAGTCCAGTGGTACCTCCCAAGTCATCCAGGACCACTGGAAGATGATGGAAAGGGGTTTGGCAAGCACATCCGCCACGTCCCTCAAAACTCTTGGGTGGACTCCATCCGGCACCATAGACTTGTGGACCTCTAGCTGGGCAAGCAAGTCTCTAACCACCTCCTCTTGGATCGTGGGAACCACCTTTTACTCCTCCAACCCCTGGGGTTGTGTGCAGAGGGAACAACTTTCCTTACTATTAAAGCCTGAAGCAAAGTAGGCATTGAGTACTTCAGCCATGTCTTCATCCCCTGTTACTGTTCCCTTTGCATCTAGTAGGGACTGGAGATTCTCCCTAGTCCTCCTTTTACTGTTGATATATTTGTAGAAAGATTTTTTATTGTCTTTCACAGACTTGGCCAATTTGATTTCTAGTTGGGCCTTAGCCCTCCTGATATTTTCCCTGCATTCTCACTTCTTCCCTATAGTTCACCCAGGATGCCTGTCGCTTCCTCCAAAGCTCACAGACCTTCAATAGACCAATCACACCTTTTCCACTAAAAACTCTTAGAAGAAAAATAAAATTAAACTATCATTCATTCAAGATGCTCTACTGCTTCATGTGAACAGCACTTGAAAACACTCTATCACTATTATATCCAGCTCAAAGACCATTCCATAGAAAGGGAAAAATTTCAGTGTCATTCACTAGCCTGATTTGGGCACAAATATTTATGCATCAACAAGCACCATCACCACAAAAAAAACCCCAAACCATCTTATAACACCACCATTTTATGCAATATCAGAGTACAATGACAACCAGCAATATAAATCACAGCAACCTCTAGAATGCTTTAGCATACACAATAGAAAGTCACCCAGCACTAAGACATCTCATATCAAGAAATAAATATAATCTGAGTATCTTCTGCTATCTTAAAATCTTTACTTTATATGCCCTAAGCAGCATTCAGAAGCCAAACTCTTATTTCAAGAACAGAAAAAAATACAAACTAAGATTAGACTGCCCTCGCTCACCCTTTGGAATACTCAATTAGATTTACTATATTTAGCTACACTGACTGGTCAAAATTAAATATCCAAAATATTCAGAACAGATCACCAGAATTTTCAGTTCGGCTTGGCTTGAACATTTTCAACTGAAACAATTTCACCAGTATAAAACAAAACGTAAACACAGATAAACTTGTATTTGGTGTCCTTATTAGTATCTTATCATGAAGTTGTATACAGATTAAAATTAACATTCCTGGGGGAAAATGTGGAATTAAAAGACATACCTTAGAAAGCGATAGGAAGCCTTCACTGGAGAGCACCTCTTGAGCATTTCTATCCATGAACATACAGCACATACAAGTTAATTTGGGAAGGGAATAAAGACTGGCAACATCAAATGTCATACAGACATTCTGAATATTAAGGATTGTGCAAAGATACTCAGAGGTGGAATCCTCCAGTTCTGGGAATCCATATTTATGTGCTAAGCTGAGGAAGTCCAGGAGAACCTCCTCTTTCTCATCTCGTAGGGTAGCACGACCAGTGTAAATATATTTCAACAGCATGGTAAATGCTTCTGCAGTGGTATCCTGAAGAGGAATTTCTGCTTCAGGCTGAGATTCTCTCATTCCACCATACAGTAATGCTCTATAAAGAAAATAAAATTACAGAAATTTGTATTTTCATTAAAAAAAACCCCAACATGCAAAAAGCAGAAAGAGAAAAGAATAAATGACTATTTGCAGCAAGGGGAATGCAAAGGGTATATGGTTTAAGAATCTAAAATTCACATTTAAAGCATAGCTCTGCTCTGAAAGCAGCTGCATTATAGTAATATTCTAATGCATCAAGTTTTATCACACACAACAGCTGAGATACCATTCTCATATGTTTTGGGGTTTTTTAAATATAGTGTCATTCAGTGAGAAAGAAAATAGAATGAAAGATGTACAGAAAGCAAATGAAACGAGTAATTCACCACTATAACAGTAGTGGCAGATTATCAAATCTCTGGACATTTGATCCTGTGTTCTTCATTCTAAAACCAATACACAGTAACTCTGCTGAAAACCCAAATCTTGAGAAAAATCAAACTACTTATAATTATTTGATAAGACAATATAAAAGACAATATAGTATGTCTTATCATATAAGCATATGATAAGACAGTTTAAAAACAATCTGCATTCATGCTTGAGTTTAGTTATTAGCTTATCCCTCTAACAATATTAAATGTAAGATTAGTAGGAAATTCTAGTAATTTAGAGTGAAAACCGCCTATCTCTTAAAAAAGCTGGATTAGTATTATTCCTAGTTTTAAAACATATATTCTAACCTGTATCAGACAGAGCTCTTGAAATACTCAATTCCAACATGTCAAAACTAAACTTTCTCACTGAGTATATTCCATAGAAGCACACCATCCATACTCTGAGAAATCAAAATGATTTTACAGCAGAACTTCGTTCTGAAGCTCTCTTTCTCTTGAATTTGTGAAACTACCTTCAAAATCCAATTTAATGAAGGTCAAAAGAATAACATCGACATGGTATTTATCTTTTTATATTTGGACACAATGATTTGACGTGCTGGGAAACATTCACAAGGAAAAGGTCACACTCAATGGACAGATGATTACACCCTGAAAAGTTCATAGAGAAACAATGTTTATCTTATCTGCATGAAAATTTCCGGGGAGCCTGACAAAAAAGCTATACTTCACCTGAAATAATGGCACCTAGCAGCGAGGATCACCCGGTGTGCCGGAAAACGTTTCTTCTCCACAATAAAGGTAACATCACTATATTCTTCCCCATTCATTAGAGCACCAATATGCTCTGACAGAATGTGAACGTGGTCAATCTCACCCACAGCGGTGTAAGGACGAAGTGGATGGCTGTTACTCATCTTGGACGGATGGTGATATTGGTAGCCTAAAGGGAAAAAGAAAACTACCATTACTACTATAAAGGGCACAAATACTAAAAACCAGCAAAGATCCAGCTGCGATTACAAAAAAAAGCAACTAGTGTAAATTACCATATATTAGAAAGAAAATGAAACCTAGAGGTTTTCTAGTAAAGTTAATTTACAGCAGAGGTCGAAGCAGCCTGCATCAACATCCTAGTTGACAGAATATGTTTCAGAGAATTCTGTCACCTTGCTGCTCTGTCAATCCATTCACATAAAATAAAAAGCTTCCAACAAAAGGAATTAAACAGCTGTAATTAAGTTATAATTAGAAACCAATTTGATCTGCATTAAAATGCACACAAATTATAAACAAATAAATAATTTTACCAATTAAGGACAGTCGTAACTCCCAAGTCTCTACTAAAAACAGTGATGAGTAACAACATCAGCATTTTTTAAGTATTCCAATAAACTTTCCAGAACTGGGAGAAAATGAACAGTTGGGGTAATTTTTAACAAATAACATACAACCTCTGTCAAAAAGCAGAGCTTCACAACTTATGATGCAATTTTCTTACCCCTTCAGTTTTCTTGATGCCTTCTCATTCCGTCATACATCTAATAAAGCCCCTAATACCTCTCAGTTATCAAACAGCAGATTGTCCACTAATGTACAATACAGATTAATGCGCTAGTCATATCTTCTATGGAATTATTTTGTTACTTCTTAATTCACAAGAGGTTTTAGTTTTGTTGGTTTTAGTTTATTTCAGCAACAGCAGCATTCTGCATTCTCAGTAGCAAAAGCATCCACATGAGAATTTAGGTCTTAAATCAGCTTCTGTTGTTACACTTCAGTTTACTTTTAAATAAAAAGAGGGTGGCTGTTTCACGTAATAACCATCCATACACTCAGAGACATCTTCTGTGCTCTGACAACCAGACACTTTCCGATATGGTGCTGAAGAAAGACAGTGTACCACAAGAAAACGATGAAGCCATATCCTGCACACAGCTAACAGATTATCTTTCAAGTGAAACATTCACTACATAAATGCACATTTAAGCTCTAATTCATGAGAAAATACACATCTGTTTCCAGCCATTTCTACCCCAACAAAGAAAACACACGCACATGGGGTTAAGTGTTATTTGCACTTCTGTAACATGGAAATGCTTAATCCAAAATCAAGGCATTGTAGAAGCATGGTCCCAAAGAACTCTAAACTAAACTAGAAAAAGCAATAGAAATAGAATATAAGGGAAAAAAAATCACATATTAAATAGATAATACAGATCACAGCACAAATGGGAACAACCCCCCAGCTTTTCTCAGCCTTCTCTCTGTTGTCTGTATTAGAAGCTGTGTGTCTGTATAATCATTACAGCATGGAACCAGCAACACCAGCCAAGATAGTGGGGGCAGCCTAACTGTGGAACACAGAATACTGAACAGTCATTCTTCTATTCTGACACAAGGGTAAATTATTTTTATGGGTTTTCATAATAATAAACTGTTTCTTCCATTTGTACTTTTTAAATTACAATTATTTAAGACAACTCTGCACTGAACGGATTTATGCAACATGCATTTACAGGAGCATTTACTTTGTAACAAGTAAGATTAACTTAACTGCATCAGACCAGTTGCATCTATTTATACTAGCAATAACAATTATCACAACATAATCATTTGAGAGTTTTATAGACAAGAGTAAAATTGAAATGCCCTCAAAATATAAAAGGTTTTATTACACTGAAGGAGCGAAGAAAAAGACATATTTGTTACTCAGCTGCAAATCTCAAGCCTTAAGACTTTTGTACCTCACAAGTTTGTAACTGCTGTTGTTGATCTTCATACACAACAGTCAGGCAACTCACTTATGTGTGTTATATGCACATTATCAAGCAACACTGTACTGTCTGTCTCTGCTGCTAGTTCTTATTTTGATTATTAGGGAAGTTTATGATCTTTCATATATGTACAAATACAGGCACATTTTGGTTTTAGAATCTATTTTAAATTCCTTTTTTCTACATGCTACTATTTTGTTTCCTTCATCCAGTCACATCTCTAAAAATTAAGAACAACTACTGTCTGAATAGAACTGAAAGACTATAAAAGTGGTAAAGATAAAGGAATGCCATCAGCTACACACTCTTTGCCTCCAGTAGCTGTGAACGTTGCTGCCTGCCAACAGGGTGAAAAGTTCAAGGGAAAATTTATTTCCATTTCAGCTTAATTAAACAAATAAAATTAAAAGCACACTTCCCTCTCCAGGATATATAAACCTCTCTCTAAACAAGGATCAGAGTATAAAAGAGGGCGAAGCCTGAAATGGGGACACTCACCAATAAGACAGTGATGCCAGCCCTTATAAACATGAATGACTCTGAGCTACATCAAATGATGAAAGTAGAAATGTAGAAATTTAGAAATCCCTGTGCATAAGCTGCCAGATAAAGTTTTTCAATAGGTAATGCTCTCCAACTTGCTGGTCCAATGTACTCTTCTAAATTTCTGATTTCAAACACAAGCGTGCTACGCACATGGAATGCAGAACTCAAGCGACAGCTGCAAGCCTCTGGCTGATGAATCTTTCAAATGCTTCAAAGCAACTTTATGTACAGGTCTTTTAAGCTTTCTGTGCCTAAGACCAGTATATATTGAAGAAGCACTCAAATCTATCTGTTTACTACTAAGCATACCCAATGCAAGTTTCACCTGTATTGTGGATCTTCCACATAAAGCAGCCTAGTGAGAGCAGTCCCACCTTTAAAACATAGAACCAAACAATGAATTATTTCAGATTTTCCCAGACTGGCTTAATTAACGGTACAAGTTCAACCAACCCTTGAAGTGATCTGCACATTTCTTGTTTGAGGGAGCAAAAAGTAATATACTGCTTAAGTTGCGCTAAGTTGCTCTGAGCTCACAACTTCCCTGTACAGCTAAACATATATTTTTCTAGTTGCAACTTGAAGTGTTATTTATGATAAAACAGACAGGTAGATGCTTTTGGGATCTTGGCAAAACCCCTCCTGAAGATGCCTCTGGCATCTTTTGTTATCTAACAATATCCTCTCTTTCAGAGAATACAAGCATTTACTCTTCCTGGTGGTCAAAGAATAACGTTTAATAAAGTTCAGAATAAAAAGCCAAGCCATTTACAAACCTCTCGCCAGCACCATAACCTATTTCCAGGGGGTATTCAGAGCCAATAAACCACTCCACGAGTCAGCTGCTGCAGCTTTTTTCATGCCACAAAAATAAAAGTAAAACAGTCGCACCGTGAGTTTGAGGCACCATTAAAACCGCAACAATCTCAAAAGGCACCTGTTAAGTCAGAGGGCCTACAAATCACTCCCCCCTCAAGACCCCATCAGCAGACAAGCCTCTCAGTGGACCTCTTCAACAGCAAGCATGTGAAAAACACAGCCTAGCATTTGTTACATAAGACAATACGCAACATTACACTATGCACATCATGACTAGGAAAGCAACTCTCCACCAGTTTTCAGCTTGCTATTTTTCTTTCTAGTAACTTGTCTGTAACATGCTAAGGCACACAAAAACGCGACCCAGAAAATGCAGCAACAACAGCAAAACCCCAATGGCATCTTTACTAAACAACTCTCCAAATGGAGCTGCAGTAAAGACCACTACGAAGTCACTTCCCTCCCTTGTTTCAGCTCTCTAGTAATAGAGTCCTTTCGAAACAGCGCTGTTTCAACAAAACACAGAATTTTTATATCAGGCACAGAAAAGGAATATAAGAAATTGTTCGATAATAGTCTGGAAATTTTTTTAATATAAAATGAGTGAAATTTTTTACATAACCAATAATCCTATTTTAACTTCAGAAATAATTGCAAGTGAATAGACTATTGCTACAATTAAAAAAAAAATGTCTGGAATACAAACACCAAGCAAATAATTTCACACTCTTAAAACACTTAATTCCTTCATTATCTACCCATACCTATCAGGACAATACTGATTTTGTCAGAATTACACACAGGGAACTTTCATAAACATAATTCTCTTGCACTGCTATTTTATCTAGAAATAGGAATTAGTTTTCAGTTGACTAGAAATGATTTGAGCAGTAGTTCATTCTTTTGTAATTCATTACTCCATAAAATATATCGCTATGCCTTTAATAAATTCCAGAAAAATGTTAATTACTATTTCTGTTAACACAGACTCACAGAATGTGGTACATGGGACAGTAAGTCTACTGTACAAACATATCACTGTTTCAAACCGCATGGTTTGTTATTTAATGGATGTACATGTCTCTATACCAAAATATTTTGTTCTCTTAAGTTCTTCTACAATAAGGTAACATGTCAGGAAGTAGGAATTTTTAGTAAATATTTCAACATACACAGAGTGTAACTCAAGTAAATACTTGGACTCTGTCAGAACCCTCACTACAAAAGCTCCTCTGTACTTCTACATAACAAAGTTGACTATAAGTGAAAATTGTAATAGAAAGGGAAAATATACATATTTTAATACTTAATATCCAATAATAATAAGGTAATGAATGCAGTACAAATTTATACATATAAAATATAAAAGATCACATAAATCAAATTCACAGGAAAAAAAATTATGTTGTGAATAGGTTAAAAGAAAAGCAGGTGTTAGCTCTGGTTAATGGTAAATAACTGCACCATTTAATGACAGCATTCTAAATAGTGATTTAATACTAAAGCATTTTGACTTAATGCAAATGCAAAGTCATGCACTGCTCATCTGCAAACATTCCCACAACTTAAGTGCTGTAGAGCTATTTCTTTACATTCTGCTCAAGACTTCTTCATCTGATAAAACAGCAGGAGTAAGCTTTGTACTTTGTTCTCTGTACCTAACCAATGGCAAATTATATTTAACACACATATAAAATAGGTATCAATGCACATGATACAACCTGGTTAAAATAGCATACAACTCAATCGTTACGTTAAAATATCAAGTAAACATGGTGGTCCACTTACCACTAAAGCTGTCTGGAGATCTACAGTGGACGTAGCCTGTAGGCAGATGACCGGCTTCCTGAAAATTAGGGTTCTTCGCCATTCTGAACAATGGGCAGATCAAACAGCAAGCTCATAGAAACGCTATTCAGCAACATCCAGCTGCACAGCAACAACTGTACCATTTCCTGAAAAAATGCATGAAATACATGCCATCAGAAACAGGGTACATGGCACCTATGGCAAAAGTGAGAAGCATGTTTCTTACTTAAAATTCGTGTGAAAATAAATTCTTTAAAAATCCCTCCATTCTACGCAAAAAACTTCTGCTAACATTAGAACATACCATTAGAATTTCTCTTTTTTGAGTTGTTACAATTTATTCTGACCATTCATTTTTTTAACCACCAAAAAAGATGGTAACATATTGCCATTTATTTCTTCATTATAAGACACAAAAATTTCACCCTGACATCCTCACTACAGCATTAATGTCCCCGAGAACACCATTTTCCCACAAGGGTGTCCTAATTAAACCAGGTCTATACAACCTGTATCACACACATTTTATTCCCTACAGATTTGAAGTTCTTTAAGTGTTCTTGCCTAGCTAACGGTTTTGGGTTTTTTTGGTGGGGGAGAAGTTGTCAGTGGTTGAGTTTCTTTTACAATACTTCAGGCAACTGCAGATCCTTCTCTGGTGCAAGCATTTAATTTTACAAACAGGAAAGCAACACAAAGGTGTTGTAAGGTGAGGATATACAGAAAAACAGAGGCTTCATTTAACTACATAACCAACAAAATAAACCTCTCTCAACAAGTAGGAAGAATAACAGTAATTTATATCATACCTGTCAGCAGGAAAAGAAAACTGTATTTTATTTGCCAAACAGATGATACTCTGATCTATGAATTGCCTCGTAAGAGACACTCTAATCTCCTTTAAAGTCTATATTTAAGAAGGCAGACAAGGAAGTAAAAATATTTTTAGATAGTCTCATGAACTCGAAAGTAACCACATCTTAATCCAGTAATCCGAATACAGGTATGTGACAAAGAAAATATGGTTTTGGAGAAATACGTAAATCATTCTTACAAGCAGTATATGTTATCAAATCAGTCTGAATTATCAAAATGTATTCAAAAGCCACTTAGGAAAATAATTTCAGAGGGTTTTTTTAGATAAATATGAGTGAAGAGACCCCAACAGAACAGTGCACTTCAAGCACCCATTTTACACATTTGTAACAGTAGACATCCCAAATACACCCGCATAGCGAGCAGGATCAAATTAAATCTTAAAGAACAGCAAAGGACTTTGGCAGGGGTCTGTGTGCTGTTCTTTTAAAATAACGCCAGCAAAGAGCATTGCTGGGCAAGCAAGATTACTGGCAAATTGCAAACAGGTTAACATCAGGTTAGGGTCAGGCCTGACAAGATGACAGCTTATTCTAAGACAAAAGGAATCTCAGTGAATCACAGCAGCGCATAACTTATAAGCGTACTTAAGGAGTAAGACTTCAGAAAAAACTCTGAGAGTACTGTGTGTACTATCAAAGCATCAAATATTTATAACAACAAGAACAACGATATATAAATTAACTGCAATTAATTGTATTTTTACATAACATAAATACATTGCAATGTGAAAACTACTGTTTTGTTTAATACCCTCATGGATGTGCAAGCAATAATAAATTCATTGCAAGGTGGACATAGTAACCTGAACTATAATCTCTTTTTCAGTTTTGTGTTTGTTACATGAAGTAGCCCTGATATTTTAATTCGTCATTAGCATGACATTTTCTGGATGGCATCTACAGATAACTGTGCTTTACATTGTACCTTATCAGTGTCATTCATATACAACAGATTCTTTCCCTCCTTGAATATCTGCCAAGTGGCCCTTATTTTCTGCAACAATAAACAGTTAATGCATGGTTGAATTCTCTATTTCTGCCCTCCTATACTTCCAGAACTAACTCCTACCAGAAAGTTAGGCTGGCACAGCTGACTCATGAAACCTCACCCTGCTTTAAAAAAAAGGTACACAATACTGTAGAGTACCTTACAGCAGCTATTCAGAGATCTCTTAGTTTGAAGGCAATTTTAGTTTAACTTCAGTGCGATACCTTCTGAAGTTAGTAGGGTGAGAATAGTGCCAAAAAAGCATGAGAGCTATAGCAATGAGACAAATTGCTCAGCTAATGGCAGCTTACATAATGAAAAAAATCACAGAATGGTTCGGGTTGGAAAGGACCTTAAAGTTCACCCAGTTCCAACCCCTCTGCCATGGTCAGGGTCACCTCCCACCTGACTAGGCTGCTCAAGGCCCCATTTCACCTGGCCTTGAACACTTCTAGAGATACGGCATTCACAGCTTCCCTGGGCAACCTGTGCCAGTACCTCACTATCCTCATTATGGAGTTTCTTCATAATGTCTAAGTCTTCCTCCCTCATCCTATCACTCCATGTCCTCGTAAAAAGTCCCTCCCTAGCTTTCCTGTAGCCTCTTCAGGTATTGGAATGCCTCTATAAGAGCTCCTCAGAGCCTTCTCTTCTTCAGGCTTAACAACCCCAACTCTCTCAGTCTCCTCTCGTAGAAGTGCTCCAGCCCTCTGATTATCCTTGTAGCCCTCCTCTAGACCTATTTCAACAGTTCCATATCCTTCTCATGCTGGGGATTCCAGAACCGGACACAGTGCTCCAGGTGGGGTCTCACGAGAGGGGATCAGAAGGGCAGAATCGCCGCCCTCAACTGCTGGCCACGTTCTTTCTGAAGCGGCTGAGGGTCATGGAGGAGCAGACGCCCGACGGGGGCAGGAGGCCGGCGGAGCGGAGAGGGCGGCAGCGCCCGCCCAAGGTCGCGCCCGGGGCCTGGAGGCGCGGCCTCCTCGCTCCCCAAAAAAGCCTCTCCAGGTGAAACCTCCGCTCCCCGCCGGCGGCTCCCAGCCGCCTCCCGCCGGTGGCCCGCAGTGCCCCGGCTGCTCCCGCTGGATCCCGCCGCAGGATAAGGTTGGGGGGGAGGTTGCGGGCCGGCCGCGCCCCCTGGGACTCACCGGCCCCGCCGCCGTCGCCGCCGGCTCCGCCGCGGTCGTTACGTCAACCGGCGCGCTGACGTCACTTAGCAACGGCGGCCGTTCCCCTGCGCGGTGACGCGGCCGTGGGGCGAAGCGCGTGCGCAGCTGTAGCCAAAGCGGCGTCGGGCAGAGGGTCTTGGGGTCGCTCGCTGGGAAAGACCTTGGATGTCATCGAGTACTCCCGCAGCTGTCCCGAACCAGCCCTGAGGGTCTCCTCTGCCCGGCTTTTAAACACCTCCCCGGGCAGCTGCGCCACTGCCCGATGAGCCTTTCAACGGAGAAATCTTTACTAATGTCTAATACGAAACTTCCCTGCCAGAGCTTGTGGCCATTCCGTCTCGTCCTATCGCCGATCACTTGGGAGAAGAGACTGACACCCACCAGTCTACTACCTTCTTTCAGGCAGTTGTAGACAGTGAGATCTCCCCTCAGCCTCCTCCAGGCTAAAGAACCCCAGCTCTCTCAGGCGTTCCTCATAGGCCCTGTTCTCCAGCCCCTTCACCAGCTTTGTTGCTCTTCTCTGGACTCACTCGAGCCTCAACATCCTCCTTGTGGCAAGGGACCCAAAACTGAACACAGTATTCAAGGTGCGGTCTCATCAGGGCCAAGCACAAGGGCCTGATATCCTCCCTGGACCTGCTGGCCATGCTGTTTCTGATACAGGCCAAGATGCCATTGGCCTTCTTGGCCGCCTGGGCACACTGCTGGCTCATGTTCAGTGTCAACCAGCACCCCCAGGTCTTTCTCTGCCAGGCAGCTTTCCACTCTTCCCCAAGCCTGTAGCACTGTGCAGGGTTTGTTGTGTCCCAAGTGCAGGACATAGCATTTGCCCGTGTTAAACCTCAGCATCAGCCCATTGTCCAGCCTGTCCCAAGTCATTCTAACTTCATCCTCTGAAAGCTAACTGCATGTTTTTGAGACTGCACTCTTTTCCCAAAGAAATAACTTTGCAGCGCATTGTTATATATGTGTAAGTCTGTGCTTATACCTGCAGTAGCCAAGCCATCCTTGAGCTCGTGAAAGTCCACACCTGCAAGGAGCAGCAAATAGGGCAGGTGACCTTAACCTGACCAGCAGAGTATTCCATCCTATATACTTCATACTGAGTATACAGTTGAGAGATCACAACGGTCTCTCTTCTGCTATGACCAACACCCAGTGAAGACCTATTCTGCCTGCACCTAGAAGATCCATGCATAGGATCCATGAATTCCTGAATCCAGTTCCTGAGTGCCTCCTTTGTGTAACAGCGTGCTTGCCCATTGGTGTGTTCTGCTTTCCCAAGTAATAAGAACCTCTTCCTGCCTGGAACGAGAATGTGGTCTCTATATGACCATTAAGATTTATTTATACTGTATGACATGAAGCTAAATTTAGGCCCTCCGAGTGGCAAAGCGCTACGTGCTATTTAATTCCATGCTTGCTTTAGCAGAAAAGCAGCATTACCCTGGGAGAGTCATCTGTAATCAGCAAGATCATGACATAATTTCAAAAGTTTTTACATCTAAAATATTTAATACTTGTTGCAGGCTAAAATAATAATCATTTAAGTGTTTTTCCTTTAGTAGTTTATTCTTGCATTTCTTAACTGAGAGTACTGGTTTTAATTAGTTCAGTGTGGCAAGCAGCAGTAACTTTTTTTCTTTTATAAAACACATACCTCACCCACTTCAGGATACTGCTAATTAGTTTGTAGACGCCAGTGTTTTTTTCACTAGTTTCCTCTTTAGTACTTCACCTATCACACAGCCTACACTGTGTAAAGAACAGAAAAAGAAAATAAGAGTCATTCCACCATTAACACATCTGAAGTAACTTTTGAATGCTAAGCGGAGAATCTTTGACAGAGCCTGCTCCTCCCTGTGTAGTTCTCCACTGAACTACCCATATACACCCTTTGACTCACTCATCTTATTTACAAACTATCCTGGTTTTAATTAATGGATTCCATACAACTGGGTCAATAGCTTTTCCAGTCACACCTGTATTTGGAAGTCTAGTGAAACAAGTCAGATTGAAAACTGTACATCAATAAGATAAGAAGCAGCAAGTTATATGCTTTTATAGTTTTGAGATTTTCTCTTGACAACACCTTGGTCATAAAGCTTTAGACAATGTAGCTGTATGAACTGAAATAAAAATTAGTTTTAGACAACTTCACTTAGACTATTAGTCTAAATAGTTTTTCTACTCATGCAATCTAATGAGAGATTCTGAATGGTAAGGAACTGCAGTTAGCACCCATGGTTCAGTTAAGTTTTATCTCAAGCTCCTATTTCAGCACCAGCAAAGATGTATTTGAAAAATACAGTTTAGCCATCAAAACCTATGCAAGCTGCAATCGGCTGACCCCTTTGACTCACTACTATAGCCCTTGTGCTTCTTGGAACTATTCTCACCCTACTAACTCCATAAAGTATTGCACTGAAGTTAAACTAAAATAGCCTTAAAATTAAGAGATCTCTGAATAGCTGCTGTAAGGTACTCTACAGTATCGTGTACCTTTTTTTAAAGCAGGGTGAGGTTTCATGAGTCAGCTGTGCCAGCCTAACTTTCTGGTAGGAGTTAGTTCTGGAAGTATAGGAGGGCAGAAATAGAGAATTCAACCATGCATTAACTGTTTATTGTTGCAGAAAATAAGGGCCACTTGGCAGATATTCAAGGAGGGAAAGAATCTGTTGTATATGAATGACACTGATAAGGTACAATGTAAAGCACAGTTATCTGTAGATGCCATCAGGAAAATGTCATGCTAATGACAAATTAAAATATCAGGGCTGCTTCATATAACAAACACAAAACTGAAAAAGAGATTATAGTTCAGGTTACTATGTCTACCTTGCAATGAATTTATTATTGCTTGCACATCCGTAGGGCATATTAAACAAAGCAATAGCTTTCACATTCCGTTTTACATCACCTAAGGCTTTGATGAACCACTTCCATATACTTGGCATTGCTCCCACAAAGCATATAATCTATTTCACTCATTTCCAAGGGTAAAAAACCCCCATGGATTAAGTTTTATGAATTATTTCTCCTGTGGAACTCTGTAAAATCCCTGAGTTGAGATATGCTATGTTGTTAACATAAGGCAGACAGAACTAAGAAATTTTCAGATAAGGAGATGCAAGAGCAACGCTTAGTATTTAAGTCCTTAACATCTTCATTACATAGTAGAAATCAAATGCAATACTTTCTACATTTCTATTTTAATTTATAAGCCTGTAAGTTATAGACAGTTACTGACTCTGCACATCAAGTTACCTTCTTCACTACTGTACTCCCAATTCATATTCCTTTAACACCAGATTTCTTCTCAAAAAAACCCAAACAAATCCTCGAGCCAAAACAAATAGCCCTTTGGTTATCTAGAATTCAATAACTACCAAAGCAACAGGTCATACTGCTTTAAAATCATTTTGTGGTTTTCACCAGTGATTTATTTCAAAGTGAATTGCAATGCCATTATACTACTCAATAGTCACATAACTGAAGAATTCATTCAAGTGCTACATGAACCACAGTAAGGCAGAGCAGAGGGTTTTTTCCTCGTTAGAAGGAACAACTGAATTTCAAAACTAAACATGTTCTACACTATTAGTAACAGGTAGAACAGTGTAAAATCAAATAATTAATGTATGTTACATGTTTTCATGCTATTTACAGGTATAATTTCTGTAACTGTCACATAATTTGAGAGGGCAGATCAAAGCGCATACCAATAGGAAACTTATGTTTCAGACATTCTTTTTTTATTAAAGACCTAATGCAGAACATACAGAGCATTAAAGTTAAATGTAGCCCAACTTTCATTGAAACAAAAATTGTGCAAGTTCTTTCTAGTGCTGGAAGAGACAAATAGGACCACTGCAAGTTAACAAGTATGAAACCTCTTAAGCTGGCTGTTAATCACCAGTCAGAAGCTGAAAGACTGAATTCTTTCTGCTGCATCATTTTATTGCCTCCACAGTTTATTCCAAGCAAGGCTGTTTAAGGATGCTGTTTAAGGTAAGTAAGATTAGGAGTTTCATAAATGTGCTAAATTAGTCTGACATTTTATTTTCTGGCGTACAAGGCTAGGGCATGAAGCCTTCAGGAGCTTTTAACTTCATAAAAAAGTATTCTGAAGTTTTGGGATTTTTTTCCTTCTTGTTGAAGCTTATCACTACCAACACAGGATTTTTTGTTGTTGTTCTTAGTCAAGCCCTCTTCCAAGAGATGGCTGAGTATTCCCAATTGTAAGCAAATTGCAGTGGCATCACAGAACAAGAAAGGAGGCGTTTAAGTACACCAAGGTCCCAGGGGATAGTTTTAGAGGAAACTGAATACAACTGATTCCTTTCCATTATGTGAGAATTTCACAAACTACAGATTTTCTCCAGGGGACTGAAAGCGTGCATCTCATATATGATATACTTTATTAGAATTAAGTGAGAGTCACCATGTGGTTAGGATTCAAAATTTCGATCCAGTAGCCATCAGGATCCTGAACAAATGCAAGTCCTTTCATTTTACCTATTAGAAAAAAGTATACAAGATAAAGTTAAGACTACATGATTAGTTCTTAATGTCAAATAAGACTACTTTGAAAAGTATTTTCCTTGTTGTTGTTTGGATGAGAATTTATTCAAATTCTGTTAACATCCAGACTACTTTTTAATCACCATTAGATCTTTGTATGCTAAATTGTCAAACATACTCTCAGCAAACCTGCAGTTTAAAGTCACTTCAAAATTCCATCTTTGGTTGATTCAGATAGGTTTTTTGCATACAACCCTGTAAATATTCTCTTAATTCAAGATGATATTTTTGTGCTCCAGGATGTTTTGACGTATTTTCTTGAACTGACTTTGCCAGTATAAAATCCTGCATTCTTCTACCCTGTTAATCTCCCATCATTCCTGCCTCCACACTGAATTTTTAACATGACTGGATTTTACTTCTTTCTCCCCCATCTTTGATGTGGTTTACAGTATACATTTACATCATTTCATTTAACAAAGCCAGGACTGTTTTAAATTTTACATTGCAAAAATACTACTTGTTAAAATAGGGTCCCCAAAAGTTGTCTTCAACAGTATGTCAGGATAGCAGAGCTTAACATTTTATCTTAAGGTGTTAACCACAAACTTTTATTAACACTTGCTCTATTAGGCTATTTATTGTAAAAAAACCCCCCTAATCTATTTATTAATACATTCCAGTTATACACTCTTGAGAGAGTAGATGTTTGATTCAGTAGCGTAAGAAAAAAACAACTCTCACTTCAACTCTCTCAAGATTCACCAGGTGCTGAACAGATTAAAAAGGGCTTAGAAACTCCAAAATGCTAGAAATACTAAGTTCAATTCTTAACGCATCTGTGTTCAAGTTAAAATTTAAGATGCACTTCTTGCATTTACTTCAGCTGAGAATACAGTGAATAAGATGAAAATCCCTTAGTCTTTTTTCAGTTACTTGTTCTTATTCCTCTAGCAAGCAATCTAGAAGATCAATTCCAGTATGTGTAACTTAAAGTTTCATGTAGTAATATTACTTTCAAACTAAAAGACCCCACCATTAATACAGGCAACAGTCTAGTTTCTACATCCAGAAGGGTGTAAGTATCACAGGTTTGTGCATGATGCTAAGTATTAGATATATGTTTCTGAATCCCTCAGTCCTAAAACCCTTATGAGGTCTCTTCACGAAGAATTTTTGTGAAGGTCAGACAACATGCAGAAGGGACGTAGCTAGATGGGTTAACTGTTGTTACTGTTGTCAGTTTTGCCCATCATAAGAGACTGCAAGGGTAATTGGTTCTAGCACCTTCTAACCAATAACAACTACTAGAAAGGTATTACACAACTTTCCAGTAAGCTCTATTAGGCAGAATATATTAAAAACCAGGAAAAAAAAAAAAAAGATTGACTTGCATTTCTGATCAAGACTTACCATCATCAGGTTTCTTCACAAATTTCACTCCTAGTTCTTCAAACCTCTTACAAGCTTTATTGACATCAGGGACAGCAATTCCAATGTGTCCTGTACAAGGTAAAAAGAGTGAAGTACACTTGAAGTATTGTTAGGTATCCTAGGAAAAAGTTTACATGCTGCAGTTCACTTAAGTTCATGACTGTATACAAGAAAAACATTGCTTCCAGAAAGAATAACCTTTTGGCTATTAACATTATTCGCCTTCAAAATTTCTTTTTGATAATGCCTTTTAAAATAGGAACTTCAGAGTTAAAATACCTCATATTGTTTAGATGCAAATGTTATCTAAAGTAGAAAAAAGTAAGATTTTAAATCAAACTGTTTTATCTGTGTTTCCTATCTCAACTTTTGCTGTATTTCCTCAGTTCAACAGTACAAGGGGTACATCATTAATACTGTACTTGTAGAAACTAACACCAGCACTACGCAAAGGCTGCAGTTTAGAAGTTTTAAATGTCAAGTGGCTAGATTGAGTATGAAATTTATTTCACAAGCCAGTGACCTTTCAAGCACTCAAAATATCAAATCAAGCCACACAAACACTACCTTCAGCACTACAAACAGAATTCTCTTTCTGGCTAAAATGGGTAAAAAGTAGATTATTAGAATATGAATCCAAATGTAAATCAGCCTAAACACCATAAAAATCTAATACAAAAGTTCTTCATTGAATAGTTACCATTAGCATGTGTTTGCTTGCCAAAAGATTAGATTAGATTCTTTAAAAAAATTGTAATTGTGGCTCATTACTCTGTGTTTACTCCTTTTCACAAACTTTCACAGCATTCATGCTGGAAGAAATAAAAGATGAGATGCAAGTTTCCTTCTTTCTTAGTGCTAGTATGTTTTCCTCAAAATAACCTACTCAAAAAGTCTTTTCCAATATAAAAGTTTAAAATGTTTTCTCTACTGCTTCTCATAAAAATAAAGCATACAGTATATACTCACCCAATAACCTCTGCACAAAATTTATATTGTTGTTTTCTAAGAAAGGTCTAAAACTACATTTTTCCACAACACACAAGAGGAAGAAAATGTAATCATAACAAACCAAAGCTTAAAAGCTACAAACAAAACTGAAGACCTACCAAATCCTCTGGGATCTGAATTGCCATTGTGGTAAGACTGACTTTCATCATTTTCAGTGCCCCAGTTGCTGCAAGAAGCAATTATTACATATTGAAGAAAAGCATCAAAATTAACAAATCCTACATGTTCAGTTTCCTCAGAAGGCTAAGTTGTTTCCCCTAAGAAATTGGACAATTTAAGCTGTTTGCTGCATTCATTAACCTATCAATACTTCCCCTAGTCACTGGTTCTATGGATTGTCTCCACAGTAATCCAGTCACATTCACAGCCCTTCACTGGCATTCAGGTTCTACATTTGAATGAGTCAGAGATCTTCCTGTCTAATTCAGATTGTGAGAATTAATTGATAAGTTTTGCTGCAGCTGATTTGTACATTTAATTCTCTCATCATATAAATCTGTCTTGTGAGATGTAGCTATTTTAGGCTAAGAGATAGACTGTCTTAGGGCTGTGAGAATGTATCAATATAAAATCATAGAACAACCAGGCTGGAAGAGACCCACTGGATCATCGAGTCCAACCATTCCTATCAAACACTAAACCATGCCCCTCAGCACCTCATCCACTCGTGCCTTAAACACCTCCAGGGAAGGTGAACCAACCACCTCCCTGGGCAGCCTGTTCCAATGCCCAATGACCCTTTCCATGGAAAAATTTTTTCCCGATGTCAAGCCTAAATCTCCCCTGGCAGAGCTTGAGGCCATTCCCTCTGTCACTTGGGAGAAGAGGGCAGCTCCCTCCTCTCCATAACCTCCTTTCAGGTAGTTGTAGAGAGCAATGAGGTCTCCTCTCAGCCTCCTCTTCTCCAGGCTAAACAACCCCAGCTCTCTCAGCCGTTCCTCATAAGGCCTGTTCTCCAGCCCCTTCACCAGCTTTGTTGCTCTTCTCTCTCTGAACTCACTCTAGAGCCTCAACATCCTTCTTGTGGCGAGGGGCTCAGAACTGAACACAGGATTCAAGGAGCAGTCTCACCAGTGCGGAGTACAGAGGGAGACTAACCTCCCTGGACCTGCTGGTCATGCCATTTCTGATACAAGCCAAGATGCCATTGGCCTTCTTGGCCACCTGGGTGCACTACTGGCTCATGTTCAGTCAGCTGTCAACCAACACCCCCAGGTCCTTCTCCTCAATATGCTTAGTAAGATGCAGCTGTTGTAGGAGAAAACCTGAAGGGAGTCTCTATATATGGCTGGATAATAAAAAAAAAATAATGAGCATTCTTTGAAGATTTATATGGTTCCTTGTCTAAATCTAGTATATATACCCACTGCTTCTGTAAGATGTTATGCTTTTTTGAGATCGTCATCCAATTCAGCCTTGAATTGTAAAATAAAAATATTATTGCCTTTGCTTCGAAGACTTTATCCTTTTCAGTATTTTACCACTGAATGAGTGTTTTTCACAAGATTAAAGAGAAGACTGTGCTGCATGAGTCAGGTTATCTAGCCATCACTGGGGAACAGTTAGAGTAACAGGTCCTGAAGAGAAAAGGGTTGGGTATTTGGGAGCTTCTTGCTGAACAATTACAATGATCAGTAGCATTAACCAAATCGTCCTGTTTACAGTAAGTGTATGTTTTGACTTAACACCTCTTTCGATCAGATTCCAAAAGCAACAGATACACATTATTAGAACACTCTGGGGATCCCAAAGAAGTTCTAAACACAATGGGTTTCCCTAAATTTTTAGGTTTTCCTACAGAGATGGCACGCATATTCAGAATACAGTAAGCATTATTCCATGTTTATGTTCTAGCAGCTTCAAAGAGCTGTGGGAAGAGAAAGATTAAGCTTGGGAAATATACAAGATGTTAGCCGTATTTTAAGGCTATATGACAGTGAAGATGTTTCCACAGTAATGATTACATTTGGTATTCAACAGGGTTTACTCTTATCCATTTCTATTTAATCACTGTTAGCTAAATGTCATCTCTTATTATATTAATACTTACTGTGTTAGTTCGAGTGTAGCTTTTCTAGAGAATGTCCAAGCTGTTCTCTCAGTTTTATCTTTCGGTATGTCATTTTTATCTTCATACGCCAGGAAATAGAGTGAAAACTTCATAGTGGGAAAGTCAAATTTTTGCAGCAGTCTAAATGGCAACAGTTATTATGAAATAGTAAACTTAGAAAGGCCATGAAGTAGCTTACAAACAAACCAAGATGCTTTCCCCATGGAAGAGCTATTGCTGTGATTTTTTGCCTTTCTTAGAAAGCATTTTGTTTTTACCCTCTTGAAGTAACTAAATTTTGAACTATCACATAGAAACATTCCAGAACATCATTACAAACCTACAAAAATGGAACAACTGGTCCCTAAAAGCCAAACTATCAGTAAATGAACAGCAAACACAGCACAAAGGCTCAAGTCTTGAAGCTGCCACTCTTTTGTCTGTACTTACTCGTGAAGATATTTATATTTATCCATTTTAAGATATTGCCAAGGAATAAAAACATTTACTTTGAAATTCATTTGTTCTGGGGAGCTCACTGGCACTAGGCAAAGTTAAGGAATACAGCAGAATTAAAATATAAGCATACCTTTAGATGAAATATTTTTTAAGTTTCAATGTAAGTATAATGATAAAATCCATTTCAAACATGATAATTGAATAAACTAAAAAACACCTGAGGTGAGAAAAGCTGCTTATAAAATTTATCCCTTCACATGATGCAGGAGTCACTTTCCTGGAAAAATATCTGATACATCTCTATTTTCTCCTAATTTCCAGAGACAGCATTACACACTTAAAACCATGCTTATGTAGAATGTTTAATGAGAACAAGTATGCATGCAAAAGAAGTCCAATTTCCTTTTTCAGCTTGTTAAGCATTTAACTTTTATTTTCTTACGCTCACATCTTCACTGAAGCGAAAGTAGCTCATTTTACAGGACTCATTTATAGGTCTTAAAAAATATGCTAGAATTTTGTTTTGAAATAACTCATTTCAAATGTCAAGATTGCACAAAGCCTTAGCGTTAACAGATCAGGCTACTGCAGAGCATCTGCCTCCCAACAGCCTTCTCCAAAAGTTTCAGTTTGGACTTACTCTCCAGCTGCTAATTGCTTTGATCTCTTATAACTGGATAACAGCTTAGGCATTAATTGTGCTCAGACTGCCAGACTGTCCAATTGGGCATCAGCTGATTGGCCAGCATTGTTTATGTAGTTAGACCAATTAGTAAAATTACATCAAACTAACAAAAACATTTCAGAAGAACAGTAGGAAAACCCAAATCTAATGTGACATAGAACTTCTACTCACGTCATTCCAAGAATTCTTGTATAAAAGTCCAGTGACTTCTTAGGATCCTTTACTCTCAACATTGTCTGCTGCAACAAAAAATCCTAGGAGAATAAAAGGTTTATTATTTACACCTGAATCAGAATTTAATTTCTGAGTATTCACGAAAATGTTAGTTAATAATGAATCCAAGCCTCGTGGGATTAGAAGCAACAAATAGAGTACTACAATAATGAAGATAAAACCTTCTGTCTGGATCCTACGCATACATATCTGTGTTAAATAATTACACCCTTGTAATAAACTGTTTAAAACAAATGAACAATACCACCACTGGTATCACTCAATAGGTACAGGATATCATTCTTAACATTGTCATAGTTTTGGAGTTGTCCTGCATATAAACTGCTTCACAAGCAAACACACTAGGCATGTCAATATTTAATACTGGGCAGCCCTGCAGACACAGAACTTAAAGCAAAGCTACTGAACTCCTATTTATTATTTAATTGCACAAGTGTTGAATTTCTGTTAGGCTTGACAATATCTTTGCAGCAAAATTGGCCTGCAATTCCATAGGGGTATTTTCCTTAAGCCACAGGTTAACTTTATATACCTAGGGCTAATGGACAACTCGGTGAATGTTTTTATGGCAGCCCTGGCGTGTGCTGGCTGAAGAGCCGCTGGAACAGCCCGTCACTCCGTGCCCAAGCACAGAGCAGCGCTGGCTTGCTCCAGTCCCCAGCCCCCTGCCACCTAGCTCCAACCTCCAGCCCCAAGCTCCCAGCCTCCAGACCCCTGCTCGCTCCCCGGCCCCATGCCGCCTGTCAGCCGCTGCACGTCGCTCGGCAAAGCGTGCGCGGCGCTGGGGACACACGCGCAGGGGCAGAACAGGACAGGGCAGGACAGCCCGTCACTCCGTGCCCAAGCACAGAGCAGCGCTGGCTTGCTCCAGTCCCCAGCCCCCTGCCACCTAGCTCCAACCTCCAGCCCCAAGCTCCCAGCCTCCAGACCCCTTCTCGCTCCCCGGCCCCATGCCGCCTGTCAGCCGCTGCACGTCGCTCGGCAAAGCGTGCGCGGCGCTGGGGACACACGCGCAGGGGCAGAACAGGACAGGGCAGGACAGGGCAGGGCAGGACCGGCGCCGCCGCAGCCCCTGGGCGCCCCCTCCACCCTCCCCACCTTCGTGCTGGCATCTGGCTCCGAGCAAGCGCCGTAGGCTGCTTCATCGCTGAGACCGCTAGGCTCTGCTGGGGCAGCCATGTCGGCATAGGAGAAGGAGGAGGAAGAGGAGGAGAAAGTGGCTCCGCCCCAGGGATGCTGCGGGGCGGGGACATCGAGACTTCGATTTCCCGTTGAATCCTATGAGCGCGAACGGGCAGGGGCCCTTTGCCTGTGTTAAATTAGCTATAGCACGGAATGAAACCGTGGGTGCTCCGCATTGTCATGACGATGCCACCCACATGTGCCTAAAGCGGGAGCGGATACCCGGCTCCGATGGAACGGGGCTCCTTCCCACTGGTGAAAAAGGAAGGACGGGGGGTCAGCAGAACCGCCACCTTGGACTAACGCAGGGCAGACTTTGGGCTGTTCAGGAGGCTGGTTGATAAAGTCCCTTGGGAGGAAATCCTAAAGGGCAAAGGATGCTCTTTAAGAAGGAAGCCCTGGCAGTGCAAGTGCACGCCATCCCACGTGCTGGAAAATGAGCTAGCGGAGAAGAAACTCAGCTGAGCAGAGAGCTTTGGATGGATATTGGAAAAAAAAGGAAAGTATATGAGCTCTGCAAGAAGGAGTGGGCATCTCAGGAGAAGTACAAGGAAGAAGTGAGGTGATGCAGAGAGAAAATCAGGTCTAAAGCCCAACTAGAGCTTCAGTTGGCCAGTTCTGTGAAAGATAATAAAAATTTCTACAAATATATTAACAAAAGGAGAGACAAGGAGAATCTTTGTCCTTTACTGGATGTAGGGGAACAATAGTGATGAAGGACGAGTTTTCAAGTTGCAAGTTC
>WAAB01025683.1:0-69313 GCA_013389865.1 Piaya cayana | reverse complement strand
TGTCTTCCTGAACCATCATGGTAGCTCTAGCCAAATGCATTTTATTTTACAAATGGAAAGGTTCCAGCAAGTCTTTGCTCTTGATTGTGTCAAGACTGTCAACATAAGGGACGGCAAACCTGCCTTATGCATTTGTCAAAAGCAGATGCACAGATCTTACAAAGGATGGTGATGAGCAGGACTACGGGCCACTAGAAGTGTCTTTGATATTTGCTTTTTTCTGGAGAACCATGAAAAGAAGCACATTATAATTGTAGTTGATGCTGACCCGATTTGTATTGATTTCAGAGGGAAACTCAAGATTTGAAACAGTAGCTTCAAACAACAGTGTTACCTTGATGGGTAATAATTAAGCTGGGTTGTGACAATGATAGATGCTAAAACAACTATATGGTTTATTACAGTGTCTATCAAAACACTTAAATGGGCACGGCTTTCTGCTCCTGGAAACTTTACAAAAGTAACACTGTTTTTAAAGCAATAACGAGAAGAATCTCTGCTTTGTTCTAAATTACAGTCCTTGCCCAGTCCTTGCCCTTCCTGAAGAAGTCCTTGCCCAGATGAACTGAGAAAGTCCCACAAGCAAAACCATATTAAAAAATGAGCTCATCTACTCCTCATTTCTAGAGAGGTGGAAATAGAAGGTTTAGTATTGTCTCACACTCTGCTAGTTTTTCACCACTCTCCTAATACTGCTTGTACAGTGGTGGTGTTCTCCGTGGGGTGATGGCTTTCTACATTCTATATGAACTAACTGCTTGCAAGAGCTCTCTTGCATCAATGAAGGAAATTACACAGTCACAAGGAGGAGGGATGTGAGCATGTGATGGCTACAGTGAGGAGCAGCATATATTGCAGCATTTTTATGGACAGAGGTGAAAAAAGGGAGGGTGGGAGGGAAGGGAGAGGGCAGAGGAGTTAGTTGCAGGAAGACAGGAGATCCCATATCCCATGAGAGTGTGTTGGGAATCACAGTGGAAGTCTCAACTGCACAAGTAACGCAAACATCCATTCCTAGGATGGAGGTTTACCATGATGGCAGTGAGGAGGTTTCTATTGTCAATGGAGATCATGCTGATGGGAGTCCACATGGATGAGAGGGTGAAAGATCTTGTGGCTCCCTTGGAGAGAGGACAGGGAAAGATAGTTCTTTATAACCTATTAGTATGAAAAGGAAACGCTGGAGAAGCAGTTGTGTGCAGAGGATGAATGACAAACTTAAGAGGGTGACTGAACCCCACAAGCACGAGGATACTTTTACAAAACATACCTTCAAGGTGAAGCCACATTAACCGCCCTTTAACTGAGGTGATAGAAGCAACGCATATCTCTGCAGGGTTCTTCGGATTCACTGCCTCCAGCTTCATGTTCTTAGTAAAGCCACGGCTGAAGGATGTCTGAAAGAGTCAAGGACCAACAGTGAAGCATGGCACTGCAGCACTGCATGACTCAGGCTGTCCACTGGGAAGCATAAATTCAGCATGGTTTGCATTCTACTGGAACTGCAGGAGACACTAAAGGACACAAAGGCATCAGATACAAATCTGAGGCGCCCAGGACACCCATATGTAAAAACAGCAATGGCAACAATCAGGAAGCAATGTATTTCATGGTTTATGCCAATCCCTAAGCCTCAGAGACCAGGAAGCTACTCCCACCAGCTCCAAGTGCTTGCTAGTGATGCATTTTCTGACCACTGTTGCCAATGGGATATCACACAGGGGTTTCCCAGATCTTTGTGCTTGAGCATCTGTCACCTTGCTATAAGAAAATTGGTAAATAACTCATCTTTCCCGAGACCAGAGAATCTTCTTCACATATCTAGTTGCTCAGGCTGACTGACACTGGAGAAATTTAAGTACAACCTATTCAATTATGGTTTTCCTTATGTTGTATTTTAAGATCAGTGTACAAGGTCCTCCTTTGTAGACTTCAGGTATATAAGTTCTTTGGTTGCAGAAGTGTAGGTGGAGCCAGTTGTGTTTACCACTGCAGCAGTACCTCTATACATTTAAATACAGCATCAAAGAAACAGATCTTTCACAGATTATCTGAGGCCCCCACTGCACTCCCACTCTTCTCCAGTGAAGGCAAAGCCAGGCCAGATATTACAACAATGATCCCCAGATGAGAGGTCATCACCCCACAACAGAAACAGGACCAAAATGTGGGGTCACGCACTTGTAAGAATGCAGAACCTCCTGCTGTACCGAGAACTTGGGAGCCTGAGAGAAGCTGCAGTTCAAATCATTCAGGTACCACAGCAGCAGACTACATATGCCTTGGCAAACTGATTCTGTCTGTGATCCATCTGGCCAAGTGATAGCTGCAGGCTGCTGCCCAGTCCCTCCTGCTCCTACCAGATCAGTCCTAACCTAACAAACCAGAGCTCCTGGTTGTAGCTGTTGCAGGTGATACCAAGTACAAGGGAACCCCAAAACACTAAAAGCCTCCCTAAAACCTTCCTCACAAATGCAGCCTCAAGCTACTCCGCATCACTTTCAACCTTCAGCTTTCAACTGCCTCTTTCATTGTTGCCCCTCCCTTCACTTAAGTTTGGTCCCTTCACAATATCTCCACCACCACTGTCTTTAAAATGCACTGATGCAGAACTTGTGGCCATGCCAGTTTCCTTTCTTTGTATTTTCCTCCCCTCTGTCCTACCTGTTCTGCAACACATCAGCTCCGAGTGCCTGCATTTTGCTGTTAGCACATCACAGCATATAAAGTTTCACCCTCGTGGCTGAGATTCTAGATAATTAGGACAGGCAGTAATAGTCTCTGATTCAAAGGGACACCAATCTCTCAACCAGAAACTAGAAGCCAGACTGAAATTCAGTCTTCTGCTATTTGTACAGCACCTAGCATGATGAGCAATTCACTTTGAACAATCCTAGGAGCTCTTTGTGAGACTAGAAACTTCTAGATTTGGTGGGGTTTTTTTTCATCAAGAGCACTTCCAATAACATGCTGCTAGTCTCAAACACTGCTTAGGCTGCCACAAGCCTTGCTCAGCACACAGACCAGTCTGACCCTGCAAAAGCTGCCAGTGGCCAGAACTGCAAAAAAGTAGGGTGATTTGGTTTAAATGCCTTTAATGTTGCCTAACAAGGAAACATCATTTATCATCACACCGGCTCCTTTCATTGCAATGCAGTGCTGGAGGCTAATTTATACAGAATCAATGGCAAAACAGTTAGCTAGGAGTTTATTTTACTAAGCATTTGGTCACATCAATCAATTTCATAACTGCCTCTCCTTGTTAAATATTCCCCCCAGGGAAACAGTTACCGTACATCCACTTCTAGCACCACGTCTGGCTGCACTAGGTGGAGGCTTACAACACAGCTTCTACCAGAGAGATGCTCACAGCCACAAAACAAATGGACCAACCTGCCAAGGAGGTTGTGCAAGTGACAACAGCGAGATTACATCTCTCTGCAGGGAAATGTGTTGCTGAGAGTGAAAGAATAACAGAGACACGTTCATCTGATGAATGTTTTCTTAAAAAAAAGTCCTTAGACCTGATTTAATCTTTGGAGGATATTACACAGAGACAATCCTCAAGGCTGCCAGTGCTGAAAGTGTAGATCTGTTTCTTGACAAATTGAAAAGAGATATAAAGAAAAAGGAGCGGTGTTTGCAGAAGAAATGTGACAACTGTCCCACTCTACTGGGACACTCTACAGCATCGCCTAGATTCCCTCAGCACTTTCAGAAACCAGTCTTAGATTCACAGAATGGTTTGGGCTAGAAGGGACCTTAAAGATCATCCAGAGTTCCAACCCCCTGCAATGGGCAGGGGCAGCTCCCACTGGATCAAGCTGTTAAAAGCCTCATCCGACCTGGCCTTGAACCCCTCCACGAATGGGGCATCCATGGTGTTTCTGGGCAACCTGGGCCAGTGCCTCACCACCCCCATAGGAAAAAAATTTCTTCCCAATATCTAATGTAAAGCTCCCCCTTTTCAGCCTAAAACTGTTACCCCAGGTTGCACAGTAACGCATCCAGGCAGCTTCTGAGTATCTCCACAGAAGAAGCCTCCAAAATGTAAGCAGATATTACTCATTTTAGGTATCAACACATTTTCAGTTATTAATGAAGTCTCAGCTTCCACCAGTTGATGTGAGTGTAAAGAAGAGCACTGGGTTACTGGAAAAGACAGAAAGCTACATCTGCCTTTCACCAAATGATGAATATCTGTCAGATAAAGGCATGCCAAAATGTCACTCCCAGAAAACAGCCTGCAAAAGACTATTTCAAAGCTCTGACTCTTGATGGCCTCAGTGTAATGATGTGCTCCTCACTCTCAGATCACCATTGCTGTATCAAGGAAGCGAACTGTCCCAAAGACCAGAGATTCCATGCAAGGTAATCACTCTTCTCACACTGAGCTCAACAGTTTCAACCTTAGTTTTTAAAATATTTGGTTTATTTAAATGTATACCACTGGGAACCAGAAAAACCACACAAAATGTGAAAGGGGCCAGATGATATCATGCAAATATTTTCCATAGTTTATTTTATTTTAATAGCACTGAATTATTTGTAATGGCCAGTTGAGACCCTTCTGCCAGCTGAGAGATTATGAAGAGTAGGAAATCTAAATGAATCAGATACAGGCAAAGTAAGATAACATTTTTTCTCTTTTAGAGATGGAGATCTGCAACGTATCTCCAGCTTCTTTCCTATGATAGACTCATGCTGGTCAGGGGAACCTCCCGAAGCCCTGCCAAAGCTTTTCTATGCAAATTATTTAGTTCCACATGGATTAACAGAAGCAACGCAAAGACAAAAAAATGAACTTACATTTCGAAAGCACATGTGAGGCGCTGCCTCCGCTCCACACTGCTTCTGGTAGTCTGCCCAGTCAAAGTCCTGGCCAGAGTAACCTGGAGGATGGCAAAACAGAAAGCACCATCAGCCAGCACTTCACACCAAAGAGAGAGCACAAAATGAGCCCCACACAGAAAACCATTTGCGTCTGAGGATCCTATCCTGCTTCTGTGAATTCTGCAGTACAGCAGGCAAGTTCTTTAGATGCCTGTTTATATACCACGAGAGCCAACGTCAATGCTCCTCCAGATTCCACTCACAAATGTACTACATTTTGCTTTGAAAATTCCAGGTCTCTAATAAAAAGTAACAGTATGTATTTATTCTTCTTCTTTTACGTTTCCTGTGAGAATCTTCAAGGCTTTACTCATATGCACCAAGAAATGTTACTATCCCCAGCTTCCAGGTGAGGTTAGTCACATATTTCTTTCTCCATCCATTAGCTATTTAAAATATGGGGTTATGGATATCAAGAGTCCCTCAGCAGTGGACAGGGAGAGGACCAGCTCAATTAGAAGATGATCCACCCATTCTTTCAAAGCACGCAATAAATTCCCCTCTCTCTTCATTGATATGGATGCACCCTCCATGAGTGACTTTCCACCAGCTCAGTGTATATGTGAGCTGAATCCCATCACAGTAAGCATATTATCCAAGGTCATTTAGAGATCTGGAGCACAGCAGGAAAATGAATGCAGATTTTCCAGCTCCCACACTAAAGTCTCGGCAACTAGATGATCCCTTCAGCCTCTGCTTCTAGGAAAAGAAGGGAAGCAACATTGATTCACACAAGTACCTCTCAAACAGTCCCATCACAGAAAGACAAAACAGACTTTTGCTCATCCATTCTTCTTACTTGGCTACTGAGGCAGTAAACTCTTGGGACGGTTTTATTTGCCTTTTTGAGGGTTTTTTTTGTCTGCTTTGTAGTCTATATTTTAAAGTGCCTGAAACCAATGAGTGCTAATCCTATTTGGGACCCCATGGTGATACTGTCAATAACATCAATGCAGAACTACTTTCTCTGGAAAGTTTCAGGAGTCACCCAAAGGCTAAATTCACCCCTCGATCTCTCTGCTTGGCATCTCAGCCTGGTCCCATTTCACAGAACACCCCTCAATGCCTTTTTTATCGATAGTCAAAAAGGAACACTCAGGATCAGATAGGAATGAATCATTTATGGCAATGAAAACTGTGAATTTTTTGCAGGCACAAAAGGACTAGAATACTGAGTGGAGTCACCTATCAGTCACTCAGATTCAAAAGAAAGGAGGTGTAAATTTTGAAAATGAAGTCCAAAGCATCTTGCAAAGAAGCAAGTATCTGGCATAGGATGAACTTCTAATCCTAATGATTGCAAACATGACAAACAAATTAATGAGATAAAGCCTTGAGCTAAGATGTCTGTCTCTGTGGGGCACGAAAGTGCATAATAATTGGAAAGCTCCAAATAAACATGCACAGGGAAGCAAGAAAGGGTAATTGTTAATAGAGAATGTTCATCTCTCATAGAAAAAAACCCCAAAATCCTTGCACTGTTTTTTAACAATCAATTTCTGCAACCACATTTTCTTCCTGCCGCTTCTCCATTTCCTTTTTCTTTGTTTGCCAGATACTTTCCAGCTTCATAAAATTAAACAGAAAACAGGAAAAGAAACGCAACTCACTCTGCATCAGAGGGGGATTCATTCGCATACAAATGTTTGCAATGGAGATGCCTAAAGCTGTGCCTGTCACCTGGGTTCCCCGAAGAGTCAATGGAGAAACAGGCAGAAAAATCATCTGTCTGTCCTGCAGATGTTGCATTTAGGGACCCAAAAACCTGCCCCCACACTGCACATTCTCTCATCTCCAATTTAAACCCTTCATGGACAGGTTTTGCATCTTAATTGCAAGCAATGCAACATCTTGGCAAAGCGGATGGGAGAGGCACATTGACAAGGTTTCAGCGAGGCATAAAAACCTGACTGTGTTGTCACTACACAACCACCTGTTGGGTTGGCCCTGCACCAATGAAATCAGTGGAGGATATTCTGCTGTAGAGTTCAGCAGAAACAAAACCTAGAAGGGCAGTTAGAGTTTCATGTAGCCCTCTTCAGCAACCTAACAAGGATAACTCCAAGAGGACCACACTTCAAACAAGTCTGGACCTGAACGTGGAGTTTTCATGGAGCATCATGAAGTAAGTCACCTCCCTTAGTATACAGGAACATGCCCCATACCCACATGAGTTCAATACTGCTAACCTTTAAGCTTTAAGCCAAAGCAATAATGTTCAAAGCTTTGCTTGCGTGATTCAACTGCTGCTCCTCAAACATGCAAAACCTCATTGTGTTTGTTCTCTCAGCTCTTGCCATGGAAGAGCTCAGCAGTCTAATCAGAAGCAAATACAATAATATGAATGTACTAGAGGTTTTGGAAGTGGCATTTCCCTAGTAAGCCTTACAACTAGGAGCATTTCTGAAATGCTTTTCCCCTTCTTAATAGCTCATAAAAAGGAACAATGGCTGTTACTCTAAAGGGAAGTGGCCTATAAATTCAGCTCTAATAAATATAAACAGCGCTTGTTCAATGTTTATACAGCAGCAGTAAATGGCTATTCATTTTTGGCACTGTACAGGAAAATACTGCTCTCTATTTCTAGAAGCAAATGTTTGCACCTCCTGTTCATGACTCATCTACTGTATGTTTGGCTTCAACAAAGGCCTGATAGGCAAAAAGGCAAGAGAATGGATGTCAGATAAATAAAGTACTTTGAGCCCCAATACCCCAACGTGGCACACAGTTCTGATGAAATAAAATCAGCTAGTTTTAAAATCAGAAAACCTTCTTGCCGACCATAAATTAACCAAAAAAACCCAAGTACAGAATACAGTAAGGAAATCCTCTTCATTAAAAAAGGTTTTTTTCCGTTGTCATTGTTTGCTCCATAGGAATTTCTTGCCTTTCAACAGGGAGAGTCATTTGGGCAGCATTAAATGTTGTTGATGTATGCTCTCTTAAGGGTGACATTGGTTGGGAATGTGTGAGCACTGGGACAGCAGGAGGCTTATCAAATCTCGTGCAAGGAGGGACAATCCCAAGGCAGGGAGAGTTGTTTGGTGATTTGGATGGATAGGGTGGAATCACCTTCTCCTTGTGCAGACCTGTTCAGGAGCACCCAGCTCACACCACAGCCTCCGTCACTTTAACAGTCCTCTTGTATCCGTTCTGTTTATTCCTTTAACCAAAGCTGTTACTATTCAGCTCAAGGGAGACCACCTCCCTCAATGAGGATCTGAACACTCCTCACTCTCCCTCTGCCTTCTTTTTTAGTGGCTTGTCATTTTTCTGGCTGTTTTCTCTTCAAACGAAATTGCTCCAATATCTGATTTTATTTTAGCAACTCAAAGAGCGTATCTGCTGATGGAAGAGTTTTTTGAGGTGCTAAGATGCAGATTTGGCATGCAGCCCTTGTATGCAGTACAAGAAATACAGCAGTATACAACATGCACCTATCTGTCACTTGCTTTATGGCTTTTTTAATAGCTTCCCTCCAGGATTTCTCATCTGACAGCAGGAAGCAAACTATTTTCATTAATGAAATGAGGGGAAACTTCCTACTCCAGTCACCAGGCATCCCACCAGAAATCTACCCGCCCCTTGGACTTCATTGTCCAAGTTAAGAAATACCCATATGACAGATGCTGTAGACGCTTCTAAAATTGTTGGCATCTAAAAGAGAGTTCACGTGCACTTGACCCATAAAACACTATCTCAGACAGGCTTTGTACTAGCACGGACTGGAAATTATTAGTCCATGACCCTGTAAGGAGTAATGTCTCGCCTATGGTCTACTTCAATTAGCTGGTCTGGGGGAAGCTGCATGTGAATTTGGGGTGGGAAGAGAAATAAAGCATTCGATTTATTTTTAGCAACTTTTCCAGCCAATATCAGTGAGCACTTACACATGCTCCTCCATAACATCGATTTAAGTAGGACAGAGCTAAAGCATCCAAGCAGCACATTTATTTCAGCAAGACCAACAGAGTAATCATGGCTGCACCGTATGCAGCTGCACGCACAGGACTCCAGGACTTTAGTAGGAATTTCAAATTACATGTGGTGAAGAGACACTCTGGAAATATAAAAGAGGACTCTGAATCTGGTAGAGAATAACCCTTCACTTCCCTGGGTTTGGCAGCAGCATAATTTTTCCAAAATTAAGATTAATCTGTGTGCACAAAATTTAGTGGGACTCTTCTTTGAGGCATTTCTTTTTCTCCTGAGCAACATCAATTTTTGGCAAAGGGTCGACAGCCTGCCAGCTTCAAAAATCTAAAATTCTAGGGAACAAACACATTTTTCAACTGAAGAAATATTACTAGGGCACCACAGGTGGTTGTCTGAAACTGCAAGTAATTAACTGTGCTGCTACAAAGTTGGGAAATAGCACGGTTGGAAGCTGTTTCTCCTGGCTCTGACCTGAGCACTACCCACAATTTGCCCTCACCTAGGATATTCCGAGACAGCTAGGAAAATGCCTACATGCTTCTAAGCAAGCAGCTGTGAGTTTAGTTAAAGAGATTTAGATTTAAGAGCTCTGCTAGGCGTTAAAGTTGTATCAAGGCGGTTGCTGTAGGGAGACGCCTCCAGTATAATGTGGCTTTTAATGCTGCTTTGGCTCTCTACACACACAAACCATCTCTAAGATGCATCTTCCAGGAATTCACTGGGCTCTGGTGCAGGCTGCCTCAGACTACAAAGCACACTGATATCTATCTGTCACTGAGATGAGTTTGCAGAGGCATTTGCAGGCTGGTATGAGCCAGAATAGACCCAATGACTCAAAAAAGCTACTTTGGCTTGAAATATAGTAACGCATAAGCTGGTTCAGGAGCAAACAGCACCACAGTTTCAAAACTAATAAGAACCATAGCACCATTTAGGGTGGAAAAGGCCTTTAATATCACCAAATCCAACTCTTAAGGGTTGAGCACTGTCAACCACACCACTATGTCCACAATCACCACAAAGAAGAGGCAAATTTCCTTCAGAGAAAACCTTCAGATCACCAGGAATGAATACAAACCCTTGGGAGGTGTGAGATTGACTCCGTTTTTAAGGCACCACTGTACTGGCAAGATCCCTAAGGAATCCGCATGGCAAAGCATTGAGATTTTGCTGGGTTCATGTCTCAAGTCATCAATGGTCACTTGCAAATAATGATTGTTAAAAACCGATTTAATAAAAAAGAAGAAAAAATCAGGAGTTACATTTACTGTAACATTAAAAAATGTCGACAGTCAGTGACAGTCAGTGACAGCCAGGCCCTGGAATCAACTGACTCCTGAAAATAATCCACTCTCACCTAACATTTTTCATCAAAATGTTTCTGCCAGAGATCACAGCTTGAGTTTTAGAGATGGGGAAACTGAGACAACGGCAAGTGATGGAGTTCACGGTCACTTGGTGTGCTTACAGATAAGCAGGGACTGAAGACAATCTTGGAGGCTCCACAGCCTCTTGCCTTTGAGAGTGTGGTTTAAATAACCAGGTACACACTCCATCCAGATGGTTTGTTGTTTTTTTTTCCCCAAAGGTTTCCCAGATATGCAGGGAAATGTATATAGATGGAGAGGAGACAGAAATAAAAGAGGGTTCTTCTTTTTCAGCATGGAAGTGTAGAAAGATACACTCACTCTCATTGGATCTAAGTGTATATATAGTCACATGGTGATGCTTACAGGACAGAAACGATTCATTAGTTAGGAACATTCATGGATTTTAAATATCTCTCTTAACGCGTTCTCCAGACAATTGAGTACCACTCTTGAGTTTTCTTTAATGTGGTTGAAATCGGTAAGAGGATCCTAACGAGGCTCTTTTCAGCCCTACTTTCTGGAAGCTCACCTTGGTCACTGATGCAGGACAGATATGAAATGGCTCCCTCATATTCACTGCCTCCAGCTTCATCCCCACAGTGAAGAAGTGGTTTCGCAAATCAGCATGGTCCTGTAGGAAGAGATAAGGAAGAATAATGCATAGTGCATCAGTTCCATCCACTATGGAGAGACTGATACATTTGAAAATCTATTTGAAATGTGTCCACGTGGATTTTGTCACATTCTGGATAATGCACAACATAGATGCAAACAGCCCTGATTTGCCCTGATGGGTGTCTGGCTCCTGCAGGGCACCAAAATAAGGACGTAGACTGGTTTCCATGTACTGCAAGATGGAAATGTTTTTTTCTCCAGCCAGAAGACTACAGGTGGACTACAGCCCAGACAATGAACTCGGACTCAAACTGTGGGCAAGAGAACCCACTGGTGGGGAGACATGCAGTTGTATTCAAGTACGTGTGTTCTGCAACACTTTCACCCAGGGGGAAAAAAAAACAAATCCCAAACCTGGTTGCACCCAGAAGATCGCAGTTTGGGGGATGGCAGCAGGACGCAATCCCAAAATTCAGCAGCATTCTAGTTTCAACTCCCCAATTCGTCACCAGGTTAGCGTTTAAAATCTATCATATTATTCCATTTCTCATGACCCCTAGCAAGTGTACAAGTTGTCATCCTAACCCCCAGTAATGATCGTATTTTGCGTTCATTCAACAAAAATGCCCTACAGTGTTTCTAAACCTCTGTGCATTAGCCAATACAAGCATAAAAAGAGATGATGTTATATTTAATACAAATACAGATTATTCCAAAATACATGTAGAAAACTTGCTATCTAATAAGTGGTTAACAATGTCATTCCCATCTATATTCATTGCTACATGCTGTATTCTTGTTCTAAAATGATATTTTATTGATCCAAAGTTCTATGCCATTATGCTTTCCTTTCCCAAGAACTGTCTTCGCTTCTAGACTTAACAACTGCTATTTTGGGACCTTACATTCCTGCTGCCATTAAAAAGAAGGATTTTTACAAGCTCCAACCGTAGCTAAACGAACTGTTATTTTCCTCTCAAAAATTTGCGTGTTATGGAGCATTTTATGCCACAACCAAAAAGCAGTCACAAAAAAAATTGTAACGATTTAGTCTCACAGCAGGAGAAGTATACGCAGATAAGGAAACTGAGGAAGGTTCAGCAATAATGACCCAAAGGCCAGTGAACTAACAGCTTAAGAAGGAAAAGACATTCAAAAGCCAGTGTAGCATAACCACCAGCCACACCTTTGCTTGTGGGCAGCAGGTTCCATAACACCGAAGTCCCAGAGAGATAGAATCGTAGTTACCATAGAATTGTCTGGGTTGTAAGAGACCTTAAAGATCACCCAGTTCCAAACCCCCTGCCATGGAAAGGGACACCTTCCACTAGATTAGGTTGCTCGAATCTCAACCAACCTAGCCTTGAACATCTCCAGNCTAATAAGAACCATAGCACCATTTAGGGTGGAAAAGGCCTTTAATATCACCAAATCCAACTCTTAAGGGTTGAGCACTGTCAACCACACCACTATGTCCACAATCACCACAAAGAAGAGGCAAATTTCCTTCAGAGAAAACCTTCAGATCACCAGGAATGAATACAAACCCTTGGGAGGTGTGAGATTGACTCCGTTTTTAAGGCACCACTGTACTGGCAAGATCCCTAAGGAATCCGCATGGCAAAGCATTGAGATTTTGCTGGGTTCATGTCTCAAGTCATCAATGGTCACTTGCAAATAATGATTGTTAAAAACCTAAGGGATAAAAAAGAAGAAAAAATCAGGAGTTACATTTACTGTAACATTAAAAAATGTCGACAGTCAGTGACAGCCAGGCCCTGGAATCAACTGACTCCTGAAAATAATCCACTCTCACCTAACATTTTTCATCAAAATGTTTCTGCCAGAGATCACAGCTTGAGTTTTAGAGATGGGGAAACTGAGACAACGGCAAGTGATGGAGTTCACGGTCACTTGGTGTGCTTACAGATAAGCAGGGACTGAAGACAATCTTGGAGGCTCCACAGCCTCTTGCCTTTGAGAGTGTGGTTTAAATAACCAGGTACACACTCCATCCAGATGGTTTGTTGTTTTTTTTTCCCCAAAGGTTTCCCAGATATGCAGGGAAATGTATATAGATGGAGAGGAGACAGAAATAAAAGAGGGTTCTTCTTTTTCAGCATGGAAGTGTAGAAAGATACACTCACTCTCATTGGATCTAAGTGTATATATAGTCACATGGTGATGCTTACAGGACAGAAACGATTCATTAGTTAGGAACATTCATGGATTTTAAATATCTCTCTTAACGCGTTCTCCAGACAATTGAGTACCACTCTTGAGTTTTCTTTAATGTGGTTGAAATCGGTAAGAGGATCCTAACGAGGCTCTTTTCAGCCCTACTTTCTGGAAGCTCACCTTGGTCACTGATGCAGGACAGATATGAAATGGCTCCCTCATATTCACTGCCTCCAGCTTCATCCCCACAGTGAAGAAGTGGTTTCGCAAATCAGCATGGTCCTGTAGGAAGAGATAAGGAAGAATAATGCATAGTGCATCAGTTCCATCCACTATGGAGAGACTGATACATTTGAAAATCTATTTGAAATGTGTCCACGTGGATTTTGTCACATTCTGGATAATGCACAACATAGATGCAAACAGCCCTGATTTGCCCTGATGGGTGTCTGGCTCCTGCAGGGCACCAAAATAAGGACGTAGACTGGTTTCCATGTACTGCAAGATGGAAATGTTTTTTTCTCCAGCCAGAAGACTACAGGTGGACTACAGCCCAGACAATGAACTCGGACTCAAACTGTGGGCAAGAGAACCCACTGGTGGGGAGACATGCAGTTGTATTCAAGTACGTGTGTTCTGCAACACTTTCACCCAGGGGTAAAAAAAACCAAACCCAAACCTGGCTGCACCCAGAAGATCGCAGTTTGGGGGATGGCAGCAGGACGCAATCCCAAAATTCAGCAGCACTCTAGTTTCAACTCCCCAATTCGTCACCAGGTTAGCGTTTAAAATCTATCATATTATTCCATTTCTCATGACCCCTAGCAAGTGTACAAGTTGTCATCCTAACCCCCAGTAATGATCGTATTTTGCGTTCATTCAACAAAAATGCCCTACAGTGTTTCTAAACCTCTGTGCATTAGCCAATACAAGCATAAAAAGAGATGATGTTATATTTAATACAAATACAGATTATTCCAAAATACATGTAGAAAACTTGCTATCTAATAAGTGGTTAACAATGTCATTCCCATCTATATTCATTGCTACATGCTGTATTCTTGTTCTAAAATGATATTTTATTGATCCAAAGTTCTATGCCATTATGCTTTCCTTTCCCAAGAACTGTCTTCGCTTCTAGACTTAACAACTGCTATTTTGGGACCTTACATTCCTGCTGCCATTAAAAAGAAGGATTTTTACAAGCTCCAACCATAGCTAAATGAACTGTTATTTTCCTCTCAAAAATTTGCGTGTTATGGAGCATTTTATGCCACAACCAAAAAGCAGCCACAAAAAAAATTGTAACGATTTAGTCTCACAGCAGCAGGAAACTGATGAGGAAACTGAGGAAGGTTTAGCAATAATGACCCAAAGCCCAGTGAACTAACAGCTTAAGAAGGAACAGACATTCAAAAGCCAGTGTAGCATAACCACCAGCCACACCTTTGCTTGTGGGCAGCAGGTTCCATAACACCAAAGTGCCAGAGAGATAGAATCGTAGTTACCATAGAATTGTCTGGGTTGTAAGAGACCTTATAGATCACCCAGTTCCAAACCCCCTCCTCCCATGGAAAGGGGCACCTTCCACTAGATTAGGTTGCTCAAATCTCGACCAACCTAGCCTTGAACACCTCCAGGGATGGGACAGCCACAACTTCCCTGGGCAACTTGCCCCAGTGCCTCACCACCCTCACAGTAGTGAATTTCTTCCCAATATCTAGTCTAGATCTCCCGTATTTCAGTGTAAAACTATTACACCTCATCCTAGCCCTGCACTCCTCAAGTAAAGACTCCCTCTCCCTTTTTCCGACAGGAGATCCATTTCTAGCAGCTTGTTACAGTGTGCTTGCCCCAACCCTGAACCTTGCCTTTTCTGAAAGGACTGTCTGCATATATAACCCTTTTGACGTAGACTCCTAACTAAGTCTGAGGCTAAGTCTGGATCCAGCCACATCTACACTCCTCTCTGAGAAACAGTTTAGAAAGTGGGGGGGTCCTTTTTGAACCTTGTGACTCAAAAGGAGGGTCTTCTTGACAGTTGTGTTTGACCCTATCCTCTATGCAGTAAATAATCAAGTGTGCCTTGTCAGAGAATCTTGTTAAATTATTGTCACATTTACCGTCAAACTTTGTAAAAACACTGTTTTAGATTGATAAACACATTGCTGCTTCTCCCTTATGAGTGAAATGCAGCACTTCACATGCAACATAGCTTTACCTAGAGGATGTTTCATCAAATAGAAGTTTGAACCAGCCTGAAAGAATCTGACTCCCTGTATATATAGGTTGCATTGTACTAGGGATGCGTTGGACAGACAGGTTATCAAACTTGCCATCTTTAGTACTGAAAACGTTTTGGATGAGAAAACACAATGGCTGTAAAAATCAGACGTTGCCAGCACTGAACTTTACATCTCCAAAAGCTGAAAGCATCTGCAATGGAGGACTGCCTCCTCCTGCATGAGGATCCATGCCTGGCATCTCTTCACCCTTAACATTGTAAAGAAAAGGAATTTTTGCAAAATGTACATCTGGAAGCAAGTTTACACTGCAGCCTCTTCCTATCTAAAGTTCCACGATTCATTTCACGCTTGTATACAGCTTCAATACATGATAAGCCAAGATCCACCAAAGCACTTAATCATGTTTATCTTTAAGCACGCAAGTAGTTTTGTCAGCTTTAAATGATTTGTTGATTGAGACCAAAATAAACTGACCGCAAAACATATTGCTCCTTACTTTTATTTGAATCAGTCTCTTTAGTTCTTTTCCTTCTACTTGTTTTGGCCTTTATCAACGGGGAAAAATAATCAAGTAGAAAAGAAAAATAAATAAAAGCTATTAACATTTAAAGGTATTTTACTTCAAAGGCATATCTCCTTTTCTTCACACACTGTGTACCTCAGGATCAAATCTGTCTTCTCATTCAATGTAGCATGTAAACATCTTTCCCATTAAATTAATAGCAAGAGCGAATTCGCAATGGGAATTCATGAGATCTCCCTTCTGAGGGTCAAAATCCCCTTTGAAGCAGGAACATACATTTGTTTGAAGAAGGGCTGCAGAAGTAAAAAGGTTGTCTGTGTTAAATGCCATTTTTGAGAAGGAACAGCTTTAATGGAGAAAACGCCTTTGTATTGTACCTCTCTGGCAAGCAGTCAGGGTCTGGTTATTTCATCTCTTTTCTTATATTTGCTAAAGACAGGCATCAAAATTTACCAAAGCAGCCTTAGATTTCTGCAGCCACAAAAGAAAAAAAAAAAAGCAGATCCTGATGCTGTTCTCCGGTTCCAGTGCTGGAGCTGCCTCAGCCAGCAGGGAATTACTTAGGAATTGGCATATGGTCCTCTTCAAAACTCCAATTAATTTACATAATTTCTAAGAATAGGTTGCACAGAAGTGAAGGCAAAGCTTTTAATTAGTATTAGACTCAAAGTGATACACTGGATAATGAACTGCTCTCTCTTCCCTTTATTCACATTGACAGGAAAGACGCCTGTTTAATAAAAGGAGACACAAGAAGAGGACTGGAGGGGTGAGACTTTCCCCTGGTCCCCACCAGGCTCTGCAGCCAAGCAAAAGAAATGCCTGAAATGATTATGGGTGGCAGAATCCAACCTTTTACAGCTATTTCACAGCATTCAAAGCAACCTACAAGGATGTCACTAGCCATTATTTTCTAGCAACTTCTCTAAGTGAGCTTCAATTTTGTTTGAAATGGAGATGAATAGACAGAATATTTTCAATGAGTTGGAGCCTTTTATAGTGAAACTTTACTCCTACTGGCAAGTCAGCGCTTCCCAAGAGCAGCCCCACTACATGGATTTACACCAGCAGATTGTCTTTCCTGGTGTTCACAAGCTCCAAATATGAGATGGAAATACCCTCTAACTGCTGGAAGGCAGTTAATTAAGCTGGAGCCACACTCAATAGGGATACAGACAAGTCCCTTACAGAAAAGTGAAAAATCACATCAAGGAAAGTACAATGAATTAACATGGTACAAGCCCATAGTTGCTCATTCAAAGGGTCACAATCTCTAACGTGATGGATTACAGCCTGTGACAGCGCTCACGGGTAATGAATGGGAAATTGTGTAACCCTCCTGTCTGTCATTTACAGCCCAAACCCACCGGCAAAAGCCTTGTCAGTCACAGTTCATGATACAAAACCCACGAAGCAGCTCATCTCAGCCCCACACTCAGTTTTAGAGCAGTATGTATTTGTAAATTTGCCAGCATGCACAGGCTGCAACCTTCCAGGCCACCTGTAGGATAAGCCCACTTTGATACGCATCTGCATCATTATCTCTGCATCATTATACAGCATGAGTTTCTGCAACAAAAACACTGATAGGCTTTGCAACAGCTCATTGCAACCAGCATTACCTGCAGGATAGAAAGCTGGAATATCTGAAGGTCAAATAACAAGTCAGCAAGCATGCTCGAAGGAGAACAAGGCTCCTAATTCCCAACCTTCTTCTTAAGTTACTGAGATAGTTGCATAATTTCCCCCTTCAGAACTAACGAGCCACTAGCACTACAGGTTTCAAAAATGTCAGGTGACTTGGGAGCCTAAATGTCATCCCAAAAGCAATCCACACACAGACTTGCAAGGGTATTCAGACTCCTAAGGATGCAGACAGGTTTTAGCGAAATATCATGGAATGGTTTGGGTTGGAAGGGACCTTAAAGATCATCCTGTCCCAATCCCCTGCTGTGGGTGAGGACATCTTCGGCTGGATCAGGTTGCTCAAATCTCAACCAACCTGGCCTTGAACACCCCCAGGGCTGGGCCAGCCACAGCTTCTCTGGGCAACCTGTCTCAGTGCCTCACTACTCTCACAGTAGAGAATTTCTTACCAATATCTGATCTAAATCCCCCTTCTTTCAGCTTAAAACCCATACCCCTCATCTTATCGCTACAGTCCCTGATAAAGAGTCCCTCCTCTGCTTTCCTACAGGTCCCTTCAAGTACTGGAAGGCTGCTATTAAGTACTCGTGTGGGTGACATACTTTAGTCCTAATAATAAAGTCACTGAGCACTGGCTTTTGGTCTTGAACTGAAACAGATATACTTGAAAAGCATCAGAGTCAGTTGACCTTTCTAGTCCTTAAAACATCTCCCTAAATCTGGCTTCTGAGTATTTCTACTAAAAAAATGTCATTTCAATGTAAACAAACCTAAATTTCTCATGTCACACCAGCATTCTTGCCACCAAAGGGTGAAGTTCAGGTAATTTTACAGTGCACTGGGTAATGCAGGTAGAGCAGCTGGCTAAGCTGTTTTTGCCCCTGATATTTGGGAAGCCCTACGATGGACTGGTTGCTCTAGCTGCGTCCACAAACCCAAGGAAGGGTATCACCTTCACATTGTGAACGCTCTTTTTTAGCCCATTCTGCTCAAGCTACAACACTGGTGTCATCTCATTTTAAACCCAGCAGCTTACACATTCTATACATAAGAGGAAAAGGTTCTAATTTTCAAATACCCTAAAACTCAGAGCTTTTTTTTTTTCCGTCCAGGATAGTCAGATTCACACAGTCTATAACACTGCAACTTTGTGCAAAATTCAGAACTAAGTCTGAATGCTGAATAGTTTCGAAGTAGAGAGGCTGATTAGAAACACCAAGCACTTAATAAGTGATCGACCTGAGTCTCCTTTAATCCTCACCAACCATAACTGTGTGAAATGCTATTGCCTTCACTGACATTTCTCCTGGTTTACTACTAAAAGACACAGAAGTGGGCTCCATCTGGCATGACTGGAAACATATTATTTGATTCGGGTTTTGTTTCCAAAGAAATCACTTCCCCCAGTGTTTCCTCTAATTCTCCAGGCAACTGACTGCTTCTAATAGCCCAATTTTAATCACAAAGCTCATGTGTGGTAACTAGTCACAAACAGAGTAATAGCTGTGGGTAAACTGCCTCTACAGGAATCTGGCCTTTGCTTTTTAATTGAGGAAAAAAAAATAAAGAAAGAAACAATCCAAAATGCAGTGCTCTGCATTATTTGCAGATGAATCAGTCTTGTTTGTGATTCACCAGTTTCCTTTGCTAAGCATGGAGCAATTTTCCCTAAAGACACACTCCCTGCCTGGAGACAGAAATTCCCCTCCAAGACACAACACGAGCAAATTGTCCCTTGGTTTGACAAGTGCAGGAAGAGCAAAATGCAGAGATGCAAGGTGGGATGAAGAGGAGAGGGTGCTGGGATTGAGGTTTTAGAGATACCATGATCCTGAAGTAATGAGCACGGGAACTGGCTATGAACTGCACCTACCAAAAAGTCCCTTAAAAGCTGCAGATGCTTCTGCCTAGGATCAAATTTAGCCATAGAGATTTTAAGCTCCTCTTGTTGAATAAAAAATAGTTACCATAGAAACAGCAACACTGTAGAGTAGCCAGTCTAAATCCAAATACACCTTCTCCGTATGGCTCGGCTCACCACAGATGGCATTAGGGCAAAGATCCCTTCCTACACAGCGCCTGCTTTGATTTGCCTAGGTGGTAGAAGTACAGGCAGTAGAGGTAAAAGAGACAGATATGCATCCATTTGGAGTTTTTGTATGTGTGTGCATGCCTGAAGTTTTTTTCCCCTAACATCGTGCAGTAGAATTACAGCCACATCACTCCACACGTGTTCACTAATGAATCCTGGCTGTGCCACATGCATTGGTCCCATTCCATAGGTGGGAAAATAAAGCATAAAGAAAAACAGAAGCCGGAACATGAACCCAAGTGCTCAAAATGAAACCAGGACTGTCTCTTTTCACACCTCTAAGTAAGTTCCTCAGTCATAACTGATTCAGGAGGAGAGGGACCTGGGGGACCTGGGGGTGTTGGTCGACAGCAACTGAACATGAGCCAGCAGTGTGCCCAGGTGGACAAGAAGGCCAATGGCATCTNAGCTCTGCCAGGGGAGATTTAGGCTAGAGATTAGGAGGAAGTTTTTTATGGAAAGGGTCATTAGGCATTGGAATATGCTGCCCAGGAAGGTGGTTGATTCGCCTTCCCTGGGGGTGTTTAAGGCACGAGTAGACGAGGTCCTAAGGGACATGGTTTAGTGTTTGATAGGAATGGTTGGACTCAATGATCCGATGGGTCTCTTCCAACCCGGTGATTCTGTGATTCTGTTATTCCTCACAGGCACTTATTTGGATTGAGTCTGTCCTCAATAATGTCATGGCAGTAACAGCTATTGAGAGATCAAGCGATATTTGTTGCAAGATCAGAACAAACTCAGCGTACGTTGTAGGCTGCAACAACCTGGAACAGGCTGCCCAGGGAGGTGGTTGATTCACCTTCCCTGGAGATGTTTAAGGCACGGGTGGACGAGGTGCTGAGGGACATGGTTTAGTGTTTGATGGGAGTAGTTGGACTTGATGATCCAGTGGGTCTCTTCCAACCTGGTCGTTCTATGATTCTATGACCCTGCCAAACATCTATGGACTAGTGCTAGGTTATGCTTTCTTTGAGAAAAATCATACTTAAAATCTGTCCATCTAAAGAAATATCACCCATCTCCTACACAGAAGCAGACTCTGGTTGTAGGTGCGCATCAGCCCCTCTCAGTGGAAAACAATGACATCTCCAAGGATGCAGGAGGCAAGAGTTCAGTTCATCATTCACAAAATTCCCCGTACCAAGCCAGGATGCAGTACATAAACTGGAACAGGCCCTTTTGCTAATGTCTCACCATTCCAAGACACTCCTAGCATGTAACAGAGAAAGAACATCACACGTGCTAAATGTACAGCCAGAGGGACAAGGAAGGGTAAAGGACCTGGCTCCCACTCAACCCATCTGCTTTGCTTGAACTGCTTCTGGCATTTCTCTCCCAACTCTTGACTTCCATACGGTGCTGCCAAAGACATCCTTGGGGTATCTCAGTTGGGGCTTGGCTTCATCACCTCCTTGGACTGCTCTCCTCACCCTCTTCCTGTCAAAGCACACAGTCAGGAGGGAGCTGTAGCAAGGTTAAAACTTCTCCCTGGTCCACAGAGGTACTACCAGAGTCCATCTCACCTAAGCGATAACTTTGATACTGGAGCCATCCTTGCCCCCAAAAGCCATGAAGGTAGCTACATTTGTAAGGACCTTAGTAGTATATTTCCAGTGATGGTTGTTAGGTCTTACAAAGATAAATGGTTTTAATGAGCTGAGACAGGAGTGGGTCAAAAGGCAGCCGAACAACAGAGCAATAGGGATGCCATGGCCGTGTCCCAGTCAGGCAAATAGCAGTCAAGGAGAAGGGCTGGTGAGTGCTACGAATGGGGAAGAACAGATGGAATATAAATAATCTGGCAGCCTTCAAACAACATGGAGATTCACAGGTTATTAAAGCACAGCGTGCGCAGCAAGGACCAGCCAAGCCATCAGTGCATGAAGGGGCTGAGGATGGCTTATGTTGGGATTTGGCGTCCAAGTAAAACCAAAAGCACGTTTGTTTTAAGCTACTGCATCAGCACATGCTCATCTATTAGGAGAGCTTAAGACAGGAAAACTGTTGGACTTCAAGTCTATTCATACAGCCAGGTCAGGGTTGTCTTTGAGTAGAAAGTAACACTTGGGTTTTTTCTATCTTACACTTAAACTCCTGAATACCAAATAATAGAGGAAAACACCNTGCTCTCCTTGGGAGAGATCTGTCCCAACTGATTCCATGTCACCAGTTCTACCATTAATTACTACTATTAATGATTACAGAAAACATCCGAAAACTCTAGTTAGAAAAAGGGGCACAGCAGGCTAGGCGTAATGTAGAGCTTTTTTGCCAGAGAAAATGATTTTGAGCTGGAAAGAAACAACGACAACTTCAGGAAAGGAGAAACCGAGGGTAGAGACAAGAGGAAAGGGACCAAACGCTGTAAATCAAGAATTACCACCTGTCTTAGATAATACCTCTCTTCAAGCAGTTTAACAGAGTTTGAGTTAGGGATGTGGCTGGTGACAGCTCCACCCAAGCTAGTTATGAGGACCCACTTCATAGCAGTTGGAGGGAATTGGGAACAGGATGTTCATAGGCAACATCTATGGAGAGATGATGCGCATCCTAAATGCTGGGTAATTGTCCAAAAGGAGGTGTTTGTTGTAAGCTGTGAGGACCTAGAACATCTGCACGGGGCCTACAGATCTGGCACAGGAGAAATATAATGGGATGTCAGAGAAGATCCCAGGACGCTATCTGCCTCTCTCCAGGTAACTTAATCCCATGACTTGTGTGAAGCACTGATCTTACCTAGCCACAAGGCTCTAACTCTAAAAAAATATACTGATTCATAAATATTAGGTCTAGAAGGTGCTGCATTTAGAGTCCAGCTTTCTGAAGCTAGGTTCTCTCTTGAAGAGCACCAGCAATGCCACCACTAAAGCAAACAGCTGAATTTGTCACACTTAACTTTAAACCAGGTCCCAGTTAACAGTCTGACCATGTCTATCCATACCCAAAGCCCTGGTCATTTTCTCAGGTCATCAAGCCATCACCTATGACCAGAACCCAGCCAAGCATGGGGGATCCTCACAGCACCCTGAAATCAGAGCAGGAACAGCAAAGGAAACATCTCCTCATGTTGTAAGCCTTTCAGAAGGATTTGTGCTCCTACACCATTCAAATACCCTTGAAAATCCTGTCTGTATTTAGTTTTCTTTAAGGATTAACATATTTTCTGAAAAAAAACCAGAACAACAAAATAGCGGGTGCATTGCAAAAAGCTTTTGTGAAGAAGAAACTTATTCCAGGAGGTGTAGTTTGCAAAACACTATGTTTAGTAGCGATATAATAGCAGCATTTTCTGGCAGTTGAACACGACGTTCCTTCTCAGAGGATCCTAAAGCATTTTACAAACACTTTCAACATATGGTCAAGTGTAAAATAGCTCCAGAAAAAAAAAAAAAGAAAACAAGGCTCTGCAGCCTTCTCCCTGATTTTTGCAACCAGCTCATGTGGTCTGGTAGCTGCTAGCCTCTCCTTGGATGCCAAAAAGGGATCAGGGTTGCACTTCTGCAAAGGACTTTTGGATCTGCTGCCAAAGATGACCACATCCGCGTTCAGCTCCGCAACGCTTCTAAAGGTTGATAATTCAGTTTCAAATCCATGATCTCTGGGGTCTCAGGCAGAACTCAACTCTATTACACAAAAAGCAATACCACTGACTGCAAAAATGGGTTGACAGACCCATATAAGGACCCACTTGTCACTGAAAATTTGCATCTGCTTTCTCAGCAGTACCACTCAGGACCAATTTGATGGTCCAGAAGTGATACTGCCCAGAGTCACAAATAGTTCAAAGGACAACACTAATTTAAGTCATAATCCAGCCAAATATGCATGCGCTTACCCTAGGGACCACTCATGCCTGTAGAGCAAGCATGTACCTACGCTCTCCTCGGTGATGAACTTCTGTAGGGAAATGTGGAAAACGCGGAATATAATTGCTCGGTGTGCAGTTTATCATATCCACCAAAGTAAACATTTCCAGCTTTCCAGAAGATCTTTAACAGTTGCCAGCTGTCAAACCCTATGTTTTATATCTCATCTAACACATGACAGTTACAGTAGCACAGAGCCCCAGGCATCATGTAGAGACATTACTTCTGCACTGTTTACAAAAAATAAAATCTTAAAACTGTTTAAAAAAAAAAAAAAAGACACTTTTGGATTCGACACTTTTCCCTAGTATCTGGGATTCTCCCTGAAGGTCCCACGCATAAATATTGGCTTATCTTGTAAGATCAGACAAGTGTCCTCTCTTACAGTCTCCTAAAGCCTTTCCTTAGCTCACGTTGATGGTTCTTCATCAGGGAGTGCAGGGATAGGATGAGGCTTTGAGCAACCTGAGCTAGTAGACAGTATCCTTGCCCACAGAAAGCAGGTTGGAACTGGATGATCTTTAAGGTCCCTTCTGACCCAAGCCATTCTATGATTCTATGTTTAAGTTCTTACTAGAGGAAGACATGGCCACAGACACGGACAAGTGCTCTCATTTTTTCACTTAACTAAGAGGCACAAGATGGAACTGATTCAACCAATGGGCAGAAGAAAATTATGTCCACACAGAAGAAGTTGTTCATCCTCCTGCCTCTTCATCACCAGAAATGGGAGCTTAGATAACACCAGACAGTGAATTCACCTCACCTTATGCTCAGCTTTCACATTAAAAAATAAGAAGCCCTACTGACCTAATCATAGAACCATAGAATAGTTTGGGTTAGAAGGGATCTTACAGATCATCTAGTTCCACCTCCCCTGCCATGGGCAGGGACACAGCCCCCTAGATCAGGCTGCCCATGGCGCCATCCAACCTGCCCTTGAACACCTCCAAGGATGAGGCATTCACAACTTCCTTGGGCAACATGTGCCAGTGCCTCACCATCCTCATGGTGAAAAAATTTCTCCTTATGTCTAGTTTAAATCTGCCCCTCTCCAGTCTTATACCCATTGCTCCTAGTCCTATCACTACAAGCCTTAGTGAACGGTTCCTCCCCATGTTTCTTGTAGGCCCCCTTTTAGGTACTGGAAGGTCGCTATGAGGTCTCCTCAGAGCCTTCTCTTCTCCAGGTTGAACAACTCCAACTCTCTCTCCTCCCTTTTTGTCACACTGGGCCTCAAAGTAACTCTCCTCTTGGGCCATACAAGCATTCCAATATTTTGCATTGTCTTCTAAGGGAAATATCTGCAACCTCCAAACCACATGGCACGGCAAACACAATTTGCTGAATTTTAATTTATGACCCTCATGCAATAATTAAAATAAGTGGTTATAAGTCTGGCATGCTGAGAAGAGACAGCAAAACAGCTGTTAGTTACAAACTTTAAGAAAAGGATGTTTTATGAGCCTCATCAGAAACACTCTTCGCTCTTTCATATAGATAGGAAGAAAATTTACACACTAGGCATTCTCTACTGTGATTTAATCCCTGCCCCACACAATGCATTTTTGATCTGCAAATTGCACATGCAGACTCTAATAGAGTTGGCAGATTGAAGTGCTGTATGACACAAATGGCGAAGAACCAAACTCTCCACATGCCACTCCCATCACAACATGGAGCTTCTCAAACCCACATTCATGCCAAAAGTCAACTCACAAATCTTCCCACTTCTAGCCTAGCAGAGCTTTCACATTGCAAGCAAATGAGGCACCGCCTGGGTCATCAGCAAAGCATTCTGAAATTAATGTCGCTAATTCACGTGCATCTCAGTTGGCTGAGGAGGCCAGATTCCTCACAGAAAACCATCAGCCTGTGCCTGCAGACAGGCTGAAGGTGGCACCGGGGTTTTGCATCATACCAGTCAGCATGGGACACAATGCGTGCTGCCTTCTTCCAATCAGAGTCATTTAGGTTAAACCATAAGCCCAACAATGACAAGTCCACCACTAAACCATGTCCCTATATGCCACAAATACATGTGGTTTGCATCAACTGCAGGAATGTTTTGGGGTATCCCAGTGCAATGGTGCTTATGGGCAGGGAAGGGATCCAGAGGGTCAAGCCAGGAACAGTGGTGTGGAGAGCACTGTGGTCCACCAGGACCCCAAGCAGAAGGTGACACTGGAGACACTGGGGCATTGCTGTGCTTCAACACATCTCCCTGAGGGTAGGTGAGACACCAAGAGGCTGAGGTTAATTGACAGGAATGGTTGGACCCAACGATCCAGTGGGTCTTTTCCAACCTAGTGATTCTGTGATTCTGTGAATCTCCACATCACACTGCAGTAGGGATGAAACTGCTAGAAACCAGACAGGCACAGCAAGAGATCAGGATTATCCGGAGCCGTCATGATTAACAGCAGTGCAGATCTGGATGGGAAATTAAAGCTGGTGCCTCAGGGCTGAAGCACATCTCTAACTATTAAAAATCAGAGACAGAGAAAGAAAAAAAAAATAGAAGTGGGAGCAAAATTATTTCCCACTTCCACTACTGGTCCCTGAAGGAGGTTTCTGTGCCTTGTGATCTGAGAGATCACAAGAGATCACAAGGCTGAGAGAGCTGAGGTTGTTTAGCCTGGAGAAGAGGAGGCTGAGAGNTGAGGGACATGGTTTAGTGTTTGTTGGGAATGGTTGGACTCAATGATCCGATGGGTCTCTTCCAACCCAGTGATTCTGTGTGATTCTGTGATTCTGTGTGTGTGTGATCAGATGAAAACTTTGGTGCAAGGCTTACAGAAATCTGTCCAGCTTATATCGACATTCATGCTCATAACCTTACAATTTCACAGTTGTATACAATGGTTTTGCACATGTCTAACAGAATAAGACACACTAAAAATAACATTGGTGAAATCAGTGCTGATCACCTCCAGCCCCTAGAAAACAGACTGCAAGAAATCATTTCTCATAATGGAAAGCCCACACATAAAACTGCTTTTTATATGAAAACCTCGCCTGTGATGTATTAGAGCAAAAGCCTTTTCTACAGAAGTTTAATATAAGCCGCTAAACACTGCATGATGGGTTCTACAAGTGAAATAAAAATGCGTATCTTTTACCTTGAATACTTCCATTGGAAGAGGAAAATTTGCTGCATCATTAAGGGATTTTTCCAGAGCGCTTTTCCACTCAGATATAGTCTTCAGAGAATAGATATCTAAAGCAACGACAACAAAGAAAAATAAATAAATAAACAAAAAAAACCCAAGAGGAGACTGTTAGGGGATCAAACATTTTTGAAAGACTTCAGTTCCTATGTCATAAAAATAGATAGTACAAGCAAAATGAATAGTGTATATTCCAAGCTGTACAGCGGAAAAATAATCAACACAAAAGCAACTAGCAGGGGCACATTTGAGGAAGATTGTGTTTTATATCCTGAAGTAAAACCCAGAAAAATACACAACTTTCATCTTCTGTTGAAGAAATGAGAACAGTGTCATCTCATTACTTGAAAATAACAAAACACTCTCCTTTGATTTGCAGTTCTCAAAATATCTGATGTTTTCTAGTTTGAGAAGCCTCAGGTCCTCAGCCAACATTACTTAAATCTGAACAAAGTCAGAAAAACCTTTACCAAGACTTCTATTAACTTAAAAGCCTTTTTTTTTATTGCAAGTTGGGGGTTTTGTGGCAGGTGGGGAGGGAAGGTGAGAAGGGAGATTTAAGGTGGATTTCTACCCAGACTCATTAGTTGGTAACACACTCAATCCAGACCATCACACCAATTCAAAGACTTACACCTATGAATTTTCACCATTATACTTTTAAGCAACATCTCTATGCAGATTCACATTGCTTTCAGTGAATTTCTTTAAATAGGTTTAATATTATTAAATCATTACACTAACAAGCCCTTTATGGTTCAGTGCAGTGAAATGCCTATGAATCAAAGGAAACGATGTAGGAAACAATGCCGTGAAGAAAAATATTGTATTGGATTCACTTCTGACCTAGAAAACATGCTGTTATGCCACACATAACAAGCTATTGCTGAATGTTCATACCAAGGCCTTAAACATACAAGATAGGTAGATAGAGTGCGACAATTATTAAAATGGAAATTAACATTTACTCAATGACAAACTTGAACGTTGATAGATAGCACGTAGTGTGAAGCTCTTCTTCTGTCAATTTGGCTGCATACACATCACAGGTCAATTTGGCCCACTTTGCATTTAAATTCTGTACATCTAATAACCAAAGATATTTACTAGCTAGCAAAGATTTACTGCTGTATCTTACAGTTCCGCAGGTGGAAATAAAAATATGTATAAAAAAAGGAATTGGCAAGCACTGTTTCCACCTAGCACTGACGGTACAAGAGAATTTTATGCTCTGATCTCAACAGATTTAAGACCTTATCAAAATAGGATTTGTAGAATCACTCACTGGAAGTGGATATATTTATACTTCTACTATATCAAACCTCACTACTTCAGAACAGACATCAAGGATATGCATATGAATTTAAACACACTTAAAAGGAAACGCTAACCCTTCAGGGTATTTTAAATTCTGCAACTGTTCAGTTATTAACAGGAACATACATTTCAAGTCTTTGTTTACAGCACATACAGTGGTCACAAGTGTTAAGTAGTGCACTCTTTATCTAATTGTTCATTATTTTACAGCCTCCAGTTCTCCCTTACTTGCTAAAGCTCTGATTGGCTTGAAGAACGGGGATGGAAATAACTCAGCTTGCTTCTTGCTTTTTGGCTTAAATCATGCCAAACAGTGAAATACTCAGTAAAACGTGATTTTTCCCCAAGCTACAGCCAGCTTGTTGTTTCGGCTAATAAAAAGTCTAAGTTTTCACTGGATGCTCCTTGTTCCTGGACAGAACAAGTTGAAAACAGACCCTCATTCTCTACCATGGTAACATGAAGCATAGGAATCATAGAATAGTTTGAGTTGGAAAGGACCTTAAAGATCATCTAATTCCAATCCCCCTGCCCATGGCAGGGACACCTCCCACTAGATCAGGCTTCTCAAGGTCCCATCCAACCTGGCCTTGAACACTTTCAGGGATGAGGCACCCGTGACTTCTCTGTGCAACCTATGCCAGTGCCTCACCACCCTCATTGTGAAGAACTTCTTCCTTATATCTAATCTAAATCTTCCCCTTTCTCTTTTACAGCCACAGGAAAGAAGAAGAAAGTGGCATTTTGGGTGATTTTGCCCAAAATCAGTGAAGAAAATCAGCGACTTCTTTGGGCAGTTTTGACCAAGTTTGAGAGATAAAAACAACTCAAATGGTTTCAATAACCTGCAAGCAATACTGTATACGCATTTTATTAGTGGCAGCTATGCTTCCTTATGCTGGCAAGTATATGGACACTAAATTGCACGGTTAAAAGAGCATAAAGCATTTTGTTTAAGTGATAGGGTTGCAGGTAATTGAATGAAGTGTACTGTGTCAACTAGTATTTAGGTTAACAAGAAGTGAGCAATTAAAATGACTCCCAATTTGTCTTTAAAAGGAAGTTACATAAAATGAGATGATGTCTTTCTGCATAAGCAGAGGCCAGACCATCAGTAGCTCTGCATCAAGCAGCCTGTGCTGATTTGCACTGGCAAGTGGGCTTATTTTGGATTCATATATACATCTGAGGGGAAAAAAACATACTATGACCCCTTTCCTTCAGTTAAAAGGGCTCACAAGACATACAAACACCCTGAAATTTGGGTTTTTTTGGAGAAGACAGCCAGCATGCTATTTCCTAAGGTCCCTCTTGCACATTCTTGTACGTTAAGTGGGTGCTAGGACATAGAAGGCTTCAGAAAAGAGATACAAAATACTGTAGACGCTTGGATACAGGGGATCTCCTTCATATGAGATGCTCTGCATCTTTAAAGACTGACTTCAAGTTACTAAGCAAGGTGAATAAATTGCACGCAGGTCCCAGAGGTGGATCAACACAGAAAAAATCATAACCCAGACACAAAAGGAAATAAAGCTGAACATGCATAAACAGCATCCAAGTCAATGGTAGGCAAAGTACTGTCAGCCTGCAGAACTGATGGACAAACTGGACATCCTCATTCGAAAGCAACTGAACTTACAGCTGGATTTGGGAGGAGCTGCACATCCTAAGCACATCTTTGGAGGAGATTCATTATAGCTTTCGTACACAGCCTAAGGCAGTTCCTTTTATGAGTCAAGAAGTAATCTCAACTGACTTCAGATGTTCAAAGGTTAAACAACCAGGTCTGTTTTTTCATTGCTTTTTATCCCGAGAAAAAAAAAAAAAAGGCTTACGAAGATGTCATTTCTTCTAACCTATGTTAGATATACACAATCTATGTTAGATATTCACAGAAAGGGTCACTGGGCATTGGAACAGGCTGCCCAGTGAGGTGGTTGATTCACCTTCCCTGGAGGTGTTTAAGGCACGAGTAGACAAGGTCCTGAGGGACATGGTTTAGTGTTTGATAGGAATAGTTGGACTCAGTGATCCGATGGGTCTCTTCCAACCTGGTGATTCTATGATTCTATGATGGAAGTATGGATGGATGCATACATGGATAGATAAATAGACAGACAGATAGATATTACGGAGACAGGAAGGAAAATAAACAACTTCACCAATAACAAGCTTAGAGACAAGACAACTGAAAAAATGAAGAAAAAAAAACAAACCCACAAACGGCAGAGGGTACATGGAATTTATAGAGAAGGAAGCACAGTTTGATAAAAGAAGAGTATAAAGAGAGTGGAATAAACAAAAAGGAAGCATAAATCCCATTTGGGTCATTTCTATATTGATTCACCAAACCTTTACAGGGCAACAAGGTTCAAAGACAGTCAATGAAAAAATGTCTCTCTGTAAAGCAAATACTCTTTCAAATAGCACAGTGAGTGATATTCATGCTCTCCAGTACTCCACCTAATTTAGAAGTGACTGGGAACATTGATTCCTACCTATCAGTAAAGAACACCACATGCTTCCAAAAAGCATTTGAGACCCCAATTTTGACCGAAGACCCAGACAGACCTGTGAACATGACAATTGCATGCACTGAGGTAACCTCCCTGAATCAGGTGTGATGGGCAGGAACCACATCAGAAACATCTACCCAAAAGGATGCTACCTTTCTGCTATCATTTGATATTCATGGAAGAATACACATGAAAAGGTAGAATAGGTCTGTGCGGCCAAAATCTGTGTCTTAACCAAGAAAGCACCTCATCCCTCAAAGGAAGCAGAAGTTCTGGAGCACTCAGCCTGGAGGTGCAAAGAGCCAGCAAATGGGGGCCGTGCTTCACAGGACTTGGCAAACAACTTTGCAGCCCCAAGTATAAGCCACAGCTTTATAAAAAAAAACACTGCACACTTTCTGCTCCAAAGACTGTGCATGCAATAGTTTAAGCTGTCATGTTTAACCAAATCCCTAACTCCAAGAAAAGTCAAGTCAACTAACTTAACCAACTCAGCCAACTCAAGTCAAATCAACACAGACTCAAACACCCTGAACAGAGAGAGAGAGGCTTCCAGCAAGTTTTGATAGATAATATTGAGTCCTGGAAGAAATTCACCTTCCCAGTCATCCTCGACTGTAATGGAGTAAGGCTTGGATGAAAGCATATCTCCAAAGGCAGCCCCATAACCCATCAGTGACTGCCTCTGCTAGTGTTTCTTCAAGAGTCTTCAAGCAGCCCTGAGTCCCTAACCCATATTCTGCTTGCTAAACTGTAATAGTGCTTTGTCTTCCCCTACATTCACCTTCGCACTCCTGCTTACTCTGATGATTTGATCCTGCTCGTTTCCTCAAAACTAGTCTCACTGTTTGAACTCCAATTCCAGCTGATTCCTAAGCTCTACTCTTGTCCAGACTCCTGGCCCAGCCTGCTTGCATGCAACTCTTCTGCACAGCTCAGGTCCCCGTGCTTCTCCTGCCCTGGATTTGTGACTTCCCAGTATTTGACTGCAGAGCAGCTTAACTGCACTCCCTATCTCCCTCCTTCTAAGCTGGTTTGAACACTAAACTCAACTCTAGAGAACTTCTTCTCCAAGTTGCGATCTCCTGATGTTGAATCTCATTTGACATGTTTGCTAAATTTCACTCCCTTGGAGAAAACACAGGACATCATCAGTAGTCTCTGAAAGATGCGTCCATCCTTACTCAAAGGGGTATTTTCTTACCTTCTATCAACAGACACCCTGTAACTACTCGATAAGCAGACTAACATGGGCAGGGCAGTCAAACCCAGCACCTTCAACCTGCTTCCTGCCTTGTTACATGCAAATCGGGCCTCACTTGGCAGATATACAGCAACATCACAGCAGAATATGAAATAAGAAATCTGTGTTAGAGGGACCATGATGGTCTCAAAACACTTTCTCTAGATCCAGGAGATTTTAGGGAGCTCTACCGCTACCCAAGAGAAGTCAGTGCAGCCATAGCAAGACAAACAGACAAGAGGTATTTGGCTTGGGGAGGGGAAAGCAACTGGAGCCTGGTATATGCTGAGAGGTGTCACCTACAAGTTGATCTGGACAGTGGGAAACTGGCTCCCATGAAGACTCCACCAGGAACATCTGGCCATTAAAACACGAGTGAAAAGGGCCAGGCTAACAGGTACATGCTTAGACCAAACCCATCAGCTCTGCCTTTTGAGGGAACGATGCACAAAGCTGCTTTTATTGGACACTGTTTCCTTCCAGGAGTGAGCTAGGCTAAACAGAATTTATTAAATAAATGCAGTACAGTTTACCTGACCCATTTTGAACCCAAGTCAGATGGCTCTCACATGCCATCTGTGTTACAGCAAGAAACTACTGTCAAAGCAATGTGAATGCTAGAGAAGAAGAAAAGGGTTGCACAAATATCTCAAAACACCAGTTAAGCCACAAAGGGAAGTAGTATTTTTAGGAGGCTCTTTACCTGCAGGTGGGTCCATTCTGTATTTATTCTCTTGACACCAACCGACTGGTCGAAGTCTGCAATCCAAGTAAAACAACCACTGGTCATAGGATTCAGTCTCCTCCAATCCCACATAGCGAAGGCGTAATCTTCCTCCAACATTTTCAACCACACTAACTATCCAGTACTGAAAGGGATTCTGGGAATCCTGCAGCTCTATTAAGGAATCAACTGTAATGAGGTCTACAGGGTTTTTTCCTCGCAGAGGCTGTTTGAATAGAAGCAAAACTCCTTATTTTAAACTTTATTTGAAGACTTCTCAAGGAAACAGATGACAGCAGAAGATTATTTTTGTTTTTCACACCATCATCCAAGCGATCAGCAAACAGTCTGTTCTTCTTCTATTTTACCCAATGTCTTCCAAGTGCATATTCAGAAGTAAAACAGAAAACAACAGTTGTGCTAATTTCTCAACCGACATCATCAACAACAACAAAAAAAGTATAATAAAAGGTGGAACAGCTCATATGGCATATCCAGCTTAAGATGCTCCTGAACAACTTGAAGCCCAGTTATACTGGAGGATTTCAAACCAAATTCTCACTGATTGCAGCTGATAAGAACCAACCCTAAAATTGTCCTCTGTGCACTGATCTTTCCCACCAAAGGCTTTATTTTGCTTCTAATGGCAAGCAGAGAAAATTATTCTTCACTCCCACAGCTTTAAGAGTTTATGGTAGTTACTCCAAAGCCCAAAGCCAGTGGTACCTTCCCACCAGCTCAAGTGGCGCTGGGATCAAAGCCACCATGCCCACCAAACCCCATGTTTGAATGACATTGTTTGCCTACTCACAGCGTTTTCTGTGATGGCAGTTTTGCAACCATTTAGACACGTGCTTAACTTTACACCTGCAAAGCTGCCAACCGCAAGCATTAAAAAAACATGAGATGCTTTGCAAAATGATACCTTTGGGGCTTAGTGTTTTGTTTTGTGATTGTAAGCACCTCCGTATTGTCGAGCTTTTCTCCACTAGTGTAACAGTGAGATTTGTTTTTAGTTTTAAATGCAAGTTCCAATTCTTACACAATTTCTCAATTCCAGGGCTTTAAGAGCAGCACTAAGACACACCCCAAGAGTTGGAACCACTGGTCCCTGAAGAACATGCTAAGCACCAACAAAATATATTAAAAATAAGGACTTATTTTGTCCGATGTTTTTGTCCCACTTCTACTTAATTAAACAATATTAAACTTTCACAGTATTTTTTTAAATATTAATTCTGTAAATCAGAGTAAGTCCAGGATGGTTCTTTCTAGGATCGGCTAGGACAAAAAAAAAAAAAAAAGAAAGAAAAAAAACCTNAAAAAAAAAGAGAGAAGAAAAGCCTTATTTTTCAAAAAAGTTCACTTTCATAATGAATTTTGGAAACAAAACCAGTTTTGAGTATATCTCTCTCAAGCCAAAAATGCTGCCAACAGAATGAGAATTTGGTAAAAAGTGTAATTAAAATTAACTATAACCTTACCATATGTACAGTGTTACTCAGCTCTATGATTAATAGATACTTCCTAGAACAATGTATTTGCCACCTCCTCTATAGCATAAGCACCTGTATAATCTCTTATTTCATGGCAAAATGCAGTGTCAGAATTTAATACTATAATAGAAATCTACTTTAATAGGTTTTTCCTCTCATACAACTGCTTCATTGCAACAAAACATTCTTTAATATGAAACGATGGTGTAGTGATTTAACTTATTATAATAAATCCCTGGCTGTAAAAAAAAAGAGAATATTGCTGCTCTGATTTGTGTGCTAAATTTTAAGCCAATGGGTTGTCACTTACCCCTGAGAAATGAATGGCTAAGATTAATAACAGGCTTGCATGAAATATTAACATTTACAATAATGCAAGAACTCTTTATATGCACAGCTAGCAGGTTAAAAAAACATATCACTACATATTGATTTAACAGTACAACAACAATCTGCAGCACTCACAAAAAGCAAATCTGTCGACAGGGCGTTACATACACTGCATGACACAGACAGCACATATATTGCAAAAAAACACCACAAAAGGGGTCAGAAATTGTTTCAAGTCAATGTGATGCTTTCTCTCTCTGCAATTCTGCCTGGGGATGCCTGTCTTTGCCTGTGGAAAGGGAAGGAGAGGTCCACGGTGGCATTGGCATACACCAGGAATGGGTGTTGGACACATATGTGTTGTTTACATGTGCCCCCCAGGAGTGGTCCAGGAACAGGGATGCAGGATGAAGATGCACATTATTTTGGGCATGCAAGAATTGTTCAGCTAACAGACTGGGGCAAGGGGCAGAATCCTTGACGGTAACACTATTAATTCTTCCTGCCAGGCAACTCATAGTGCACAGGCATGTGGAAATAAGATGCAGAGGGGAGTGACCAGGGACAAAATAATCAAAAAAAGGTGCCTGGATGCATACTTGCTTCCAAAAAGCCAACAGGAGAGAGTGGTGAAACACTGGAAGAGGTTTCCCAGAGAGGTGGTAAATGTCCCATCCTTGGAGACATTCAAAGCAAGGTTGTATGGGACTTTGAGCAATCTGATGTAGTTGAAGATGTCCCTGCTTAATGCAGGGGGCTTGGACTAGATGACCAGTAAATGGCCCTTCCAAACCAGAGCTTTCTATGATTCTATGAGCACTTACACCTGTATGTCTTCACACTCAGACTAAATACAGACAGGCAGATAGAATTATCTCCTGCAGATGAGCTGTGACCTCTCCAAATGACCACACAACATCCACACTAGAGCAGGGCAGGTCCCAATGGAGAGGGTGCCCTACTCCCACGGTTTCAAGGTGAACCTACGGGATTTTTGCCCAACATCTCAAGGTTGAGGCTCCCCCAGGTGCAAGTCACCATGTAAATATGCTGCAAACACTGGGCTCTTGGTCATATGGGTATATTTAACAACACAGACCCTTCTTTCCTGCCTACCAATGACTGAGGCCACCTCACCCAGCTTCCCTGCTAAACATCTGTTTAGGTGGAGGGAATGTCCCTGGGGGAGCTACTTCCATATACAAATAAACTTGGCAGTGCTCCCCATCAACCGACTAAAGCCTTCCCAACATGTGTCTTGACTTGAAAGCTCAGGTCATCAGCTTGGTAGACCTAACAGGGCACTGAAGGGCTGTGCCCTCGCTTCCTATGAACTTCTTCCATGCTTCCCTTCACCATCCAGCCTTTTTTGATTACCCAACATTCTAAGCACCACCCTCCAGCTTGAAGACTAAATAAACCATCCATTGCTGGGTCAGAAGCGGAGCCAGCAGAGTCAAGGCAATGTTGCTACTGACTTTTGGCCAGCGCTGGATCAGACCTTGCTGCCGGCACACAGACGCTGCAAGCACACAGTCTTAAACATCAGAAGCACAAACGCTGCTGCAACATGTACAGTGTAACACCACATCAGATAGAAACTGCAATCTAATACATACGCCTTCCAGTAAATTTGCAGGTGCAGTCCGGGCGCCAGTCAAATCATGTATGAGAAACTCCGTCCAGTCCATGTATTTCTCTTTGATTGCTGGGGAGGGCGAGGAAAGAAAAGAAATTCTTAGCACAGCAGACTGCAACAGACTTGCCATATGTATTTTAGAGACATCTCCTCGGGGTTTACCAGCTCTAAAGTTTTGGATGCAATTTCAATCCAGACCAGGAGAAAAGCTGGTTTGTTGTCCAGTTCCTTGGGTAACCAGTTCACATAGTCATATCCCAAAATAAGAGAAGGTGCTGCTCCACTACAGTCATTGACAGTGATTTACACCATCATGGCTTATCATCTCCATCTCTCCCATTCAAAACTGGTCACTGCTTGTGTAACTACTCATTTCCTGCTTACCATAAAAGCTCAGATATAATTTATAATGTCCCTTTTTATGTTCACAAATGACTTCACGGGGGACAAAAAAAAGCTGTGCAAACTTTCAGTTCCTTGACAGGACAACAGCAACTCCAGCTATTTGCCCCCCACAAAGCACAAAAAATCAACACTGAGAACATCATATGTCAGCTACCAAGTCAATACACCTGTAAGAAGAAAGACTTAAAAGAATTCATCGGGAACACTTATTTAATTTCAGAGATGTTTGAATAAATTCCGAGCTAAACACTGTAAGCACGTGTTACTTTAGGGACCTGTATCCACACAATTTCATAAGATCTCAAATGAAATATATAAAAATTGCCTGTGGGACTCAAATTCTGGTTCAATTCTTGTTGAAATCAGTAAAAACTGGGCTTCAAAAGGCAATGCAGCAAAACTCAGCTTAAGGGACTGAGTTGCCTCTTCAAATGCAATGGGCATTTGCATTCAGAAACCGAGAAACCAGACTTTCATTCCACCTGCCGGTAAGTGGGAGTTAAATTACATCAGAAACACTTTTCTGTCCCAAAAAATCTTACTTATGCATGAGATAAACACCAGTGATATAGTTATGTTGCTAGCACAGAAACACCTATAGAAGGGAAAAGTCACAAGCATTTGAAAATAAAAACAATTAATCTGAACAAAAGGATTTGTGTAGGTTTAAAGGCCACTGTCCCCCAGGAGAGCTAACAAAGGGATGTAATTAACCCCTGCAGGTCCAAAACACTTAAATAATACTAGCCCTCATGTTTTGCTCAAATGAAGCTAAGTTTTTTGCTCCGTACATTAAAGAAATACCACATTAGTCAACCAGAAGAAATTCAGTATGAAGCACTTTGTGCTTTTACACAGATGAAGGTGGAATTTCTAAATGTTTTACAAGCTTGGTGACTGTGACTTCTTGAAGAGCCTCTCCCCTCAGGTCTCCTATAGACCCCCTTCAGGTACTGGAAAGGAAATACTGTTACCTCCAGACAGGAGATTAAACCTGAACCTTCTCAAAAAGCATCTTCAAGCTGTCTGCTGCCAAAAAAACTGACCGAAGAAATGCAAAGAGCACTAGGTTTGCCCAAGTACAGTTATGTGACATTGCAACAAAACACGCTCATGGTTGGGCTTGTTTTCAGCATGAGTGCTTGGCAAACTTGGACTCTGGCTCATACTCAGTTTATACCCTAAATACCTTACGCAATCCATGCAGCCGGCCACAGACAGAGACAGAAGCCATGCCCAGCAGACTGTACATCACATCACGTTTCTAGGTTATACTCCTTCCCCAAAAGCCAATTCCCCCAACTACCCTTGAACTATATTTTCAATTTATGGATCTAAATTACTCTGAAAGTATATTTAAATATATTTAAAAGCAGCGAATTTTAAAGCGCTGAACTTGAGCCTCTATAAACTAAAACCTAAGATAGTCTAGAACCGCTCTAAGTCTGTTGCAGTACTAATTTTACATGATTTCCGGGAGATTTGTGACCTTGACATTATTTAAGATGAAGGAATAGCCTGAGAAGAAATGGTGCATACATGGCACTTTCTCTCTCAATATTCCTGTTGTGTCCCCTTCACCAGTTCCTCCCCACCTACATTAAGATAAAGTAAACAAGCATAATTTTTACATCAGCAGGAAGACAGTAATTGCCACAATGCATGAGACTGGGTTCCCTCTAGTTAAGACTTCTGCCTCTTGCTGAGAACAGCACTGGGTGCATCAGAGAAAGGTGCAAGTTGAACTTCATTTTGGCTCATACCCACAAAATTGTCAGCGAAATTCTGAATGCCAGAGCTTCATTACTAAGGAATGACAAATGTGATAAAAAGAACACAACTCGAACTTTCAAATCTGGCAGGACAGAGGGGGAAAAAGTAGGATTTTCCAAGTTGACAACAGATTTCAGGGGCCTCTATTTCCAGATGCCCAATTCGAGATGCCTTAATGGTGCCCGATTGACAGATCCGGCTGCTTGTCAGTCAATTCCCCTTCTAATGCCTCTCAAAAATCAAAATTTCTTATTCTTTAAAAAGACTTACATCTCTCAGCTTTTTGACACTTAAGTAAGACAGGACCCCTCTTCCATATTCAAATCTGGATTACGGCCTTTCAAAGTACCAAGATGACTTTTGTTTTCAGCCTAAGCAGACACAGCTGAAAACAAACAAGCTACTACCAATTTCTAAATGGTTTCAGAACCATCCTCCCCAAAACAAATTTAATACATGAAGGTTTGCTTTATTTTATTTTTCTTTTGTAGATAAAGGTACTGTGGAAACCTATGGGAGAGAACAGATTGCACTGAAAGTTTTAGGAACAGGGATTTGCACTTTTTTATGTGTCTGTTGAGCACAATCAAGCTTCTCAGTACGACAGTTCAAGGTCCTGCAATGCAAATATTAATTTTCAGTAGTAATGAAGAGAATCTTAATTACCACAATATCTGCAAAAGTGTTCTTGAGTACCAGGTAAAATGTTAAAAAAAGGATACACAAACAAAGCAAAATCCGTTGGGTAAAAGAGAGTACCGGGCAGTGTAATGCATAGGGGCCAACTACCATCAAACTTACAGTGCGTAGAGATGACTGCAGAAAAGTATCATAGAATCATAGAATCACCAGGTTGGAAAAGACCCATCGGATCATCAGGTCCAACCATNACCATCTTCATTGCTCTTCTCTGGACTCGCTCCAGAGCCTCAACATCCTTCTTGTGGTGAGACATACTATCAGAAAAAACTAATCAGTTTAGTGATCCCACTGATGCAAAGGCCACAGTGTGTGCTGAACGGAACAATTAAACACTAGAAAATCCAGACAGGAGGCAGCCATTAGCAACACTCTCACAATGGAAAAAGTATCACTCAGAGCTTGCACCAAAATAGACAGAGCACAGCCCAAGACAATGCATGCATCATACAAAGCGATGCCCTCAAAGCACCAATGCTCTCATAATATTGTTTTTCTTAGCAGGCAACACCACAGTCCCGTTTGGACCTGCTGCTTGTGTATGCAGATGTGCCTGTTCCCTTTGGATCAGTTCATCTTGGAGTCAGTGCGGATGGTTGTTTTTGCACCTCTGCAGCTCCAAGCCCAAAGGCTTTAAAGCATCCTCCTGGCATTAAAATGCCACTGAGCCACCTGTCATAGAGCAAAGCAGCCCAAAACAGAAGCCAGATCTGCATGTTGCTGGGCCAAGGTGTACCCGCAGCAGAGCCAATGGCTTTGCTCCAGACTGCATTCACACAGGACTAAAAGCACTGAGAGGAAAACGCATCTGGATCTAGATCGCCATAAAAAGACCTGAGAAAGATTCCATGTTTCTCTTCCCAGTTCTGAGGAGCAGTTGTAGAGGTGCACCAACTCCCAGACTTGGCATTGGGCTGGACTGGTTGAGGCTAAGCCCAGGCTTTGTCTCTTCCTAACAAAGCTTGGTGGAATTATCCACACCTACAAAAGTAAAAATCAAGTATCCCTACTCCACTGCAGTCTTTGCAGTACACTACTTTTGTGTCTCCTGGAGGAAAATATAGCCCTCATGCTTCTTTCAATGAAAAATACTCATTTCAGAGAGCAGCTTCTAGTTTGGCAGACACTAGAGCAGATCCTTAAAGCACAAAGAAAAAGGACTCATCCACATTAAGATCCTATTTACTTCCACAGAAGCCATGGTATAGGTTATAAAACCAAGCTCTATCAAAAAAATGGAGAGCACCCAATATCCCTCAAATGACAATAATTCTTTCCACTTCTTTCTCTACTCAATTAACCCTGCCCCCCACCTCTCTCACTCCCATTCCTCTCTTCCCTTCCAACTCCCTGTCATTTTGTCACTTTTACTCATTCATCTCTTTTTCCCAAGCAAACAACTCTGGGCAGGGCCTGACTACCCCAAACCTGAGCACCGTGGCAGCAGCTGAGGACCAGAGGCTGCTGTGACCTCTTGTTGATAGGTAAAGCACCATTAGTACCATTCACTGGGCACCACGTGTTCACCATCAGCTGAGCAACCTGGTCTAGAAGGTGTCCCTGCCCATGGTAACCACAGCAGGACAGTTGAAACTGGGTGTTTTTTAAGGTCCCGTCCAACCTAAACCATTCTACAGTTCTACAATTCAAACCCAGCCCTTTCCCCACGCACTGCACATGCTGACTGTGAAAGCTATGCAAGTTGCACTGAAAAAAGACCAGAGCACTCCACCCCCTGCATCATCCTTGTAATCCCACTGAATATGTGCTCGAGAATCAAGACAGTGGCTTCATTCCCAGCATACAACCGTCTGCCCCTGTGATCCTGTAAATCTTCTGTGCCTTGCCTCAGCCACAGCATATAATGGGTTCAGATTTATTTGCCTCTCTAGAGAAATAAGAGATTAAAAGAACATTTACAGTCCCATGAAAGCACTGAGTCACAGGTGCTCCATTCAATGAATATGAGATGCCATTATCACATTACCAACTCTGTGGATTTTATCTAGTCTCCTATTAGTTGCTGTTTTTCTTAAAGCCACTTCTCCCAGGGCCATAGGTTTATATAAAAAAACCTCATTTTCTTTTATTTGTTTTGTTTTGTTGTAAGAACAGTATACTTCAAAGCAGAGGGAAACCCTTTACATCTGAAAGACAACAAAAAGAACATGCTCTTTTTTTTCCCCACACCTTTCATGATCTATTCTTTTTTAATCCCCAAATCACTCCCATGACTGACAAGAGTAAGACACAGGAATTTGATCTACAGCATTCACCACGCATTGGTGAAGTTGCCCAGAGAAATTGTTGGTGCCCAAACCCTGGCGGTGTCCAAGGCCAGGCTGGATGAGGCTCTGAGCAGCTTGATTCAGTGGGGGTTAGAACTGCATGATCTTTTTCATACGAAGGACCATTGGGCATTGAAACGGGTTGCCCAGGGAGGTGGTTGATTCACCTTCTCTGGAGGTGTTTAAGGCACAGGTAGAGAAGGTCCTGAGAGACATGGTTTAGTGTTTGATAGGAACAGTTGGACTCGATGATCCGGTGGGTCTCTTCCAGCCTGGTGATTCTATGATTCTATGATCTTTAGATCTCTAAGGCCCCTTCCAACCCAAACCATTCCATGATTCTATGATTCCATAAAATAAACAAATAGTAGCACAAATACTTTATGGGGTTACAGCATTTTTATAAGCTGCTCCTCAGAAATACCTTTACATACCCTTATCCTTTCCAGCCTTAAGGTCCATGCGTACAAACTTGCAGGCATGAGGTCAACCTAACACTATCCCATCCAACATGACTGGAGCTGCTGCCACCAGTAACAAGGCTCAGGACAAATAATAATATCAAATTACATTCAAATTAAATTCATTTTTGTCCCTACTTTAAAAATAAAATCACTGTAAAACGTTTTTTCATGTTGTTTTATCTTATAATAACCCAGGATCACCAGCAGCCTGCTGACACCTCTGCTGCAGAATCCTCACTGGACCCCATCAACCTCTGAAGAACAGAATTTTAGTTTTTTCATATGTAAAGAGCATTATCTTAAGCAGCTTTATAAAATTATTTTCAATATTTGGCATAAATCTGCTAAGAGGCAACACTCATAGTGTCTACTACTCTTATTATCAAAAATTAACTCTTCCCTAGGACTGGGAAGAACAAAAGCAGTTAACAAGAGGAATTATAGCTGAATAGGACTTGCACAATTCTTCGGTCTTAATTATGAAATACAGTGAAATATCAGGATCTCAAAGAAAAATACATTTTCTAAGCTTGTAATTCAAGATTTTCAAAAGTTTATACATAGGTATTAAACAAATATTTAAGACATACAGCTTCCAAAAGCCCAAAATAGCATGCTTCAAAAATAAATAATAATACTGCCATTTAGTTTTAAAACTATCACACATTTGATGCAGTATTTATGTTGCAAAACATATAAATATAAAAATGTTGTAACTATGTTATAAAGGTCTAAATGATAGAGTCAAAATGAGATGTCTTTATATCAAAATAACACAGAATGCTAAAACAATTTGTTTAGACCTTACCCATCAAAACAATTTGTCAAAACTGACATGTTCTCACAAAATATTTCCATTTTGATAAAACAGCATTTTGACAGAAAACAGTTGAATCCAAACATTTTCATTCCGCTTGCTGAACTGTACACACCCTTGCGAACCAGACTGGAAGTGGCAATGGGATGGGGGTGTAAGTGATGTCCTGTCTCCAGGATCCGCCTGTGCAAAAGGGCTGAGGCTGTGATTATGCTGCCTCTGAACCTTTCCCAGGTCCTTCAGGGCAGGGAACACCCTCTGCTGTACACCCTACAATGCCTACAACACCGCCCATTAGGCATTTCCGTAATAGAATTAATCAACAATTATAATAATTAAAAAGCTATCTAATAATTTAATAGCATTTTCTATTAAAATGACTGTTGCCTTTGGATTCTTTTATGGTCTGCCTGGAAAAAGCCAAATATGGAGTCAAATTACTTCCTTACTTAAAATTTCAAACAATCTTCTGCTCTCACACCAGCAGAGTTCTGTGCTTGAATGGGATCACAAAATAATGAAAATGCAGTGCGCAAAAAAAAAAAAAAAGGTGCATCAAAAGCTGTTGATCTTATTTCCTAATGATGCAGCCATAAATATCAAGAGGTAGTAACTTCAGAGCTCTGACATCCCTTTCTAGACACCTTTCTTCAATATGGAAAGCCTTCAAAGGAAATATTATACATGGAGAGAATTTTCATGGAGACCAGAAGCTATAAGCAGCTGTGCATCAAATACACGTGCTCAGAATAGACTCCTGGAGCCAGCAATACACTGTGGTCCCCATTCATGAACTTACCTCAGGCTAATAAACAGATGTTAGAAGTAAACGTGATAGCTGTAGGAGACTGAGTAACTATTGTACGCTGTGAGATGTTGCTTTAAGTTATTAATTGATCCACTAGCTCTTATAACTGTTAATTATCTAATAATCATAAATAAATGATATTGAAAATGTGTAAAATTCAAATTAAGGTTATTTTTTCAGCCCACGTGAGCTGCTTCATCTAATAAGAACATTCTGCACGATTTTTTTGTCTTCAAAATATTTGATTCACTGTTTTTTCAGGCTACCTAAAACACCCATCCTATTCCTAAGAGGAGACTACCCATGCAGTATGTTTTGTGGTCACACCCCAAGAAAGGGCCAATGCACAGACTCGAATCCTTGCATATTCAATTCTGCATGCAAGAGCATCCTGTGATTAGAAAAAAAAAGAGGAGTAGAATTTGAGAAATGTGAAAAGATGCATGAGGTTTGCCCCCGAAGAATTCCCTTACAGTTTTCTGATGCAATTACACTGAATTTCATTATAATGCAACTGTTATCCTCCCTGGTGCCATTCAAGGTGGCCAGAAAAGATCCACTTAACCTCCTCTCAGTCAAAACAAGGAAGTTAACTTGCAAAAAAAATTGTCTCACTATCCACGGGAGACTTTACTGCCTAACATCCTTTGAGTCCTTCACCGACATGCACACTAATCCTCTTGTGTTTCTCTAGTCCTTAATTAAATGTTATCTTTTTAACACACACACACACACCAAAAAAAAGAGCATGTGTGGTTTTGGAGCTGCTTTTTATTTCTTGAAGCCTGACCACCTAGACTGTGCTATGTCTCCATCTCAGCTGTGGGAACTAGCAGTGAAAGGAGGAGAGTAAGTGGGTGTCGGATAATGTGGGAGAAAAGCGTGTCTGTGGGCAGCAAAGTTGAGTGGGTGCTATTACAGTGAAGATATTTTTTTTAACTATGCAAAATCCTGCAGCAACCTCCTACATTAACCCACTGCAGCTCAGGAAGCCTGGAAAGACTCATAGCCAAACAAGAAATAAGTGACAGTAGGGTCACCACCAGCAACTGCTACGGCAATTCCATGCAGTAGGTTCACCTGTCTTATAGAATCACAGAGTGGTTTGGGTTGGAAGGGACCTTAAAGACCACCCAGTTCCAACCCTCTGCCATAGGCAGGGACACCTCCCACTGGATCAGGTTGCTCAATGCCCCATCCAACCAGGTCCTGAACCCTTGTAGGGACTGGGCACTAACAGCCTCTCTGGACAACCTGTGCCAGTGCCTCACCACCCTCAGAGAAGAGAATTTTTTCCTAATATCCAATCTAAATAGCCCCTCTTTCACCTTAAAATCATGACCCTTCATCCTAGCACTAACTGATAAAAAGCCCCCTCCCCAGCTTTCCTGTAGGCCTCCTTTAAGTACTGGGAGGCTGCTATAAGGTCTCCCTAGCACCTTTTCTTCTCTAGGCTGAACAACTCTCTCAGCCTGTCCTCACATGGGAGATGCTGCAGCCCTCTGATCATCTTTGTGGCCCTCCTCTGGACCTGCTCCAATGGATTCATGTCCTTCCTGTGCTGAGGACTCCAGAACTGAATGCAGTACTCCAGGTGAGGTCTCACAAGAGCAGGGTAGAGGGACAGAATCATCTTCCTTGACCTGCTGGTCACACTTCTGATGCAGTCCAGGACAGGGCTGCAAATGCATATTGCTGGCTCCTGTTGAGCTGCTCATCCACCAGCACACCCAAGTCTTTCTTTTCAGGTTTTTTCTCAATCCATTCTCTGATCAGCCTGTATTTGTGCTTGGGATTGCTCTGACCCAAGTGCAGGACCTTGTACTTGGCCTTGTCAAACTTCATGAGGTTCACACGTGCCCACCTCTTAAGTCTGTCAAGGTCCCTCTGGATGCCATCCCCTCTCGTCAGCATATCGGCCATGCCGCACAGCTTGGTGTCACTGCCTTCACCCCAAAAACAACAATAAGGAAACAAACATATTCTTCTTGAGACCCTGCTGCCACAGCTTTCTGCTTTTAAGTTAAGCTGCCCAAGATCATGAAAGAAATTTGCCTAATAAATCCCAATAGCACATTGACCCAGGTGCCATTTACCTTTATCAGTCTGCCTTGATTGACTGAGTAAAACAGCCTGAGGTACCCATCCTGCCTGCAAGCTGCAGTAAATGATCTGCTCATAAGTACTGTGATTAATTACTTCCCTTCAGTTAAAGCCAATACTCTACTTGCAGTGGATTATTTAAAACTTTAAAAAAAAAGGGATAAAAAGGAGAGGTGTGCTGATAATGGGAATAGCATCTGCTCTATCTTGGTGGCATTATCTATCAATTACAATCAGATTATGTAGATAAAGAACAGCAGCAAATTTATCAGCTCTGTTTGCACATGTCACATCCCTCTGCTGTAAGAAGAGTTCATGAAAGCACAGCCAGGGACCACCAAAATCTGTCCTCCTTTGAGAGTAGAGGCACTGGGACAGAGGAATGGCAAGATGAAGACGAAAGACAGCAAGAAGTGAGGGAAATTCATCTCTTCCAACGCCTGGTCTTACAAGGATGCAACCAATTTCATTCATCTGGTACCCTCAGCATAGCTATAGGTCACCTGCAGTCAGCCAGCCTCAACAAGATGGTATTCCAGGATGAAACATTCAACTTTTCAGAGCATGTACCAAGTGTAAAACCATTTTTTTAGAGTGCTTTTATATTAATTTCACCTGGAACACAATTCTAAAACCTTGTCACCCAGATTAGGTACCAAACAACGCAAACACCCCAATTATGCTCCCATGAATTGGGAAGCGTAGCTGCCTGGCCACTTGGGAATGCAAAAGATCCTCCAGACACAAATTTGGGTCAGTCACCTGTTCTCTTGTACCTGTAGGCATGAATAAAAACTTATTATTCTGATTTTGCAATAGCGTCCAACACAGTAAAAAGGGGGAAGTTTTATTCTTTGTTACCTACACAATAAATTAAGAGGAAACTTGATATATAACCACAAACATGTTTCACTCACAGCAAGCAGTTTCTACTTCTTCAAAACTTATTTTCACTCTCACCTAAACAGAGATTGTACACTTTTTATACATAGCAATAACACTGCTTGCTGTCCAATTGAATTCTAGGTACGAGGCAAGTAAACTCCATTTTTATCAACAGCAGTCTTAGAAATGAAGCAGGAATGGCTGACTTAAATAGTCTCAGATGTGTACATACACAAACAGAGTTCCTGAAAGGTATTTCTGCATCCAGGCAGTGCCCAGGGTTTGAGAGCTCTGAACAAACCATATAACCATAGGGGTTCCCCCATCATTAGTATCAATGTCCATTAGGGTGACGGCTCACTGTGAAAATGAGCATCCAAACTCCACAGCTCTTGTCACTTAACCCCAAGCCTCCACATACATTCCTTGATTATTTTTAACTCTGCTTGCATTAAGCGCCATGCTCAGTGCACAGAAGAGATGTATCATGTGCGATGAGAGCTCAAACTCCCAGTCTTCAGACCCAGGAGTCTTAATGACTGCCTTGTCAAATCAGCAATTTGGGAGCACTCAAGAACGGGGAAACCTGGTATTTTGATTGTAATTTCTAGATCTATTTTTATCCCATAAACAAAAAAAAAAAAATTGCAAGAGCTCTACCTTCCAGGCAAAATGAACACCTTAACCAAAGAGTTCAGAAGCAGCCTAGGTTACAATCCTCAAGAATGTCCCTGCAGGATATGGGTTATATATCATATGAGAAACACAGGAACATACACCAGAATTCCTGCACAAATCTGCTCTTGGCAGCCAGCTGCTAAGCAATTTTGCTCCACGCTTTAGCCCCTCTGAGTAAAAAACATTTAGTCATCATTGCAGGCACAGAGATTTGCTATTGCAAATAGACAGAGATGCACAAGCACTTTGTAAAATCACAGAATCATGAATCTTAGAATGGTTTGGGTTCAAAGGGACCTTATAGATCATCCAGTTCCACTCCCCTGCCACAGGCAGGAACACCTTCCACTGGATCAGGTTGCTCAAAGCCTCACCCAACCTGGTCTTGAACGCCTCCAGGAATGGGGCATCCACAACTTCTCTGGGCNGTCTTATCCTTGCCATCGCCAATATACAGCCCTTTCACCCTGCAGTCTTCCTACAGGCCCCCTTTACGTACTAGAAGGTTGCTCTAAGTTCTCCCCAGAGCCTTTCCTTCTCCAGGCTGAACAACCTCGACTCTCTCAGCTTGTCCTTGTAGGGAAACATGATTCAGAAGTTTCAAAAGCCACCTGGGAGGATGCATGCATGCTGCTTGTCCACCCTAGTAAAGCCTACGGATAACATTTCACAAGCTCCACACGTATTAGTTCTAAAAGAGAAACACAGAAAGAGGAAAAAAAAAGATGCGTCTACAAGTCAAAATGCAGCAATTCCTGGACAAATCCCTATCCAAGCTTGCATGCAGAGGCACAGTCAGAACTACTGCAATTTAGCCATCAGCTTGGTTCATACCCTGAATTAGTGTCTGTCCACTGGGCACACACTAGACCATGTCAATAGCTGCTGTGAATTAGTATCAGAGTCTTTCACTGTATCTTTGATGCTAGAATGTAGAGCTAGTGCAGGAAAGAGGTCTAGAGGTTACCTTACCCTGATCCCAACACTCCCCATGGCTCACTTTTCCAGACAGACACAAGAGGCATTTTTATGCCCTATTTGGGATCTCATAAGCCAGCCCCAGATGGATTCTGTGGCATAACAGCACCTAAAAGTTATGTGCCATTTTGTAAGGGGATGTCATTGCAGTATAAATATTGTGCCTAAGGCTCTGACCTCATGCCTTCAAGCTCTATCCAATTATCTCACATACTAAGTGCCTTTTCTCACTTCTAAATCCCGCAGTCGCTTGCAGAAGGCTATTCTTCTGAGACAGCTCTGTAAAATGCAACAAATTTACTGCAGCAATATGTTCTTACATAAACCATAAACCAGTTCACTGCACAATTACCTTTTTTCCCTGGCAACTCCAACACTCTACAGTAAATATCCACTATGAACAAAAGTAGCAAAACACAGAATACATATAGGAGGATGTGATGTCCAAAAAGCCATTCTGGGTTTGGGGTTTCTTTATTTTCCATCTTCTAAAGAAGGATAAGAATTAGTGGCAATGATGCTTTGTATTGCATCGTATTGTTTAATACACTACAGAAGAATAATTAAGACAAGTTCTTCTTAGCTCCAGCAGGAAACAACAATTAAGAGTACAGAAGGACGCAAATTTTGGTTAATGGTTATAGGGGTTTTTTCCTATTATCAAATTCACCAGCTATGCACAAGACCTAAAAAATAGCCAAAAGAACTTTTTTTTTTTACCTTTTCTGCTCTTACAGAGACACTGCCAGTCCTGATTCACCTCACACTGCATAACTTTAAAATTTAAGCACCTATTCTCATTATCTGAGATTAACAGATGTTAGGGCTACAGGTAGGTGAAATATGTCCCTTGTTATACAGCCACAGACTGGTAGTCTCAAGTTGTGCCTTCTTTTGAAGACATAAACGGTGATTTGAAAGAAAAAGCAAGCCATTACAAGTTTCAGGAGGCTTGGGGTCACAGTGCTCAAGCTAGTGAGCAACAGTGCTGCAAGATACAAACAGCAAACCAGGATGCACTAGGTGCAGTATTGGGGATCTGCCTGTGGTTCTCTCCAAATCTCACTGCTTATGCCCAGAACTTCAGACGTTACTGGATATCTAACCATGACGCAAGAGTGACCCAGCATACTCCCAAACAAGCCTCATTCACCAAGAATTCACCTTCGGACGACCCGTGAAGCAGAAACATAGATTTACAAACTAAAAAATCATCTTGCACTTTGCAGTGCATCCTGTAATCAATCAGAACTGTATTGCCAGCTGCTAACGACCAATCCAATTTAATCATTTTGCGGCATCTCAGCTATGTGATGATGTACGCGCCACAAATCAGAACCTAGAGGATCCTTATGAACATTCATCACACATCCTTCATGAAATTAATGGTACGGTCTGAGCACAGCCAGGCCCCATGAGGTGCTTAACATCCTAAGCACAAGATGTAAATTCATAATCAGCATTGCAACACCAGCAAAGAAATAGACCATCAAGGTTCATTTTGTACTCACTAAACGTGTTTTCCTTAATTGAAACTAGAACAGGGCTTGAACTATAAATACCAGGATCAAGAAAATCCCCAAATCTTTGAAGAGTTAAGATCTGAATCAGAGATCAACACAGAACATCATGCAAGGCATCATGTGAAATGAGAATAACAATGTGTGGCAGGATTTGAAGTGCCAGCAGCTTTTCCGCAGTGCTCCAAATCTCCTTTGAATTCTAAAAACTTAGCTTCATCACACTCGTATATACAGAATGGAGGTGGTGATGCCCTGAGGAATCCAACTGCCTTCCCTGCTAAACCAATCAAAGGAAAAAACCTTCCAGTACTTAAAGGGGAGCTACAGTAAAGCCGGGGAGGGGCTCTTTTTCAGGAATGCAGGAATAGGATGAGGGGAAACAGCTTTTAACTGAATGAGGGAAGATTTAGCCTAGATATCAGAAAGAAATGTTCTACTGTGGAAGGTGGTCAGGCACTGGCAGACGTAGTCCAGAGAATTTGTGGATGTCCCATCCCTGCAGGTGTTCAAGACCAGGTTGGATGAGGCTTTGAGCAACTTGATCCAGCGGGAGGTGTCCCTGCCCACGGCAGGGGGTGGAACTGGATGACCTTTAATGTCCCTTCCAACCCAAACCATTCTATGATTCTATGGTTCCATGATCTTGCATGTTTCATGCAAGTTTTTTTTGTCTTTTTTGTTTCTAAATAAGTTTTGTAGACATTCTAAAGGAAAGAGTAGTTCCAAATGGAGCCACCTCCTGATGCCCAGCCTGAGAAGTTTAGGAACAACAAGATCCTATGGAAAGGATAGCATCAGTAGTCAAATGCCCAAGCTGTGTAAGCTTCACATGGCCAGAGACTCCCCAGTAACCTTGCTAGTATCCCTTAGCACAAGAGAACTATAGCATTTCTCTTGAGCTTCTGTCCTCATCATGGCACAGCCTCCTCGGTAAAGCTTGTAGAATGGCTCCCTGAGTTTGACAAAGTTTTCCCTCGATACACCCTATAGATCAAGTTCAGCACTTTGGGAAGTAGCTGCATTTTTACACCACAACCTGAAAATGCTGACTTTCCCCTTCTTCCTTCATCTATTTCCAACAGTGACTGTGTGGGAAAACGGGGTTTTTTTGCTACAAACGCAGGAGGTGGATGCCCTGCCTTACAACACAAAATAACCTATCAGTCAGGAAGGGCTTTAGCATGCCCTTAAGCTTATTTGCTTGGTGGTCTGTTGCTTTTTTTTTTTTTTTAATTTTGTAACCAAACTCAAATAGAAATGAGAGCACATACACAGACATAAAACCAAATCATTCTGGAATTCCAAGCAAAAGCTTTCCAGTGTCATGCAAAAGAGCCAGAATTCACGCAGAATCTGGAATTTGGGTTAGAGGAATAGGTTTTTAATTGTAATCAGGAAAATGCTTCGTAGGAGCATCACTTAAATCTCTGCACTGCGTAACAGCTAACTCCACAGGCTCCAGGAACATATGGTCTGCTTCAGGAAGCAAGTCCCCCTTCTACAGTGATTGGGAGCCCACATTACCATATGTAATGAAGGAAAAATCAAGTGTAAGTCACAGCTGGCTCAGGACCATGCTGGTACATGCATCTGCCACTAGCAGCTTCCTGAGCTCCCTACGTGCATGCTCCTCACAAGCAAAATTCGAGGTGTCCATAGGTAAACCCGAAGGAAACCTCTGCTGAAGGCATGAGAGCAAACTTGTCCTTGGCCTAAAAAAACCCCAAATCCCCTCATGTCTGCTTAGCGTTAAGAGATATAACTTACTCTTCATGGAATCACAGGATGGTCTGGGTTGGAAGAGACTTTAAAGATCATCCAGTTCCATCCCCCCTGCCATGGGCACAGACATCTTGCACTGAATCAGGATGCTCAGCCTGACCTTGAACACTTCCAAGGAGGGAGCATCTACAGCTTCACTGGGCAACGCGTTCCAGTGCCTCACCACCCTCACTGTAAAAATTATCTTCCTTACATCTAATCTAAATCCGGTTTCTTCCCGTTTATAGCCATTAATCCTTATCCTATCACTACATTCCCTTGCAAAAAGTCCCTCTGCAGCTTTCCCGTAGGACCACTTTAAGTACTGCCATAAGGTCTCACCAGAGCCTTCTCTTCTCCAAGCCGAACAATCCCACCTCTCTCAGCCTTTCCTCCTAGAGGTGTCCAGCCCACTGACAATCTTTGTGGCCTTCCATCTGAACTCACTCCAACAAAACGAGTTTTTTAAACTTCGTGAAGCCCACGTGGGCCCACCTCTCAAGTTTGTCAAGGTCACTTTAGATGGCATCCCTTCCAGCACACGGACCACACCACACAAATTGCTGTCATCAGCAAATGTGCTTAGGATGCACCCAATCCCACTGTCCATGCTGCAAAAAAAAATGATGAACTATACCAGTCACAATACCGACCCCTAAGGGACATGACTCATTATTTCACATCTTCAACCGGATAAAAAAAGGTCCACTGAAGAAACGCATCTCTTCCCAGCTCCTAAGGCACCTCCTTTTCTGATGCCAAGACTCAAAACTGTGCTTAAATTAGAATATGAATGGTAAGGGCTTTTTAAGTCTCCACAGATACTTCCAACGGTGAATTATTTAAGTCTATCAATGTTTTACTTATTATATCATCACATTATTACCTAGGTCTAGTCTTACAGTAGAGATGTCGTTTCCATTACAAAACTACTCTGGGGAAAATCACAGGAGACTGGGGAAGGGAAATTACATGCAATTACTAAGAATAGCTACTTATAATCCCACAAACATTATTTCTAAAGAATACTTTAGGAAAAAAGCACTCAGCTGGACATCAGGTATATTGATCATGTCCAAAAAAAAAACCAAAACAAAAAAACCCAACACTTTGCATTCATTGTTATGCTTTCAAGGTCCCATTTTCCTCTGGTCTATGGGCTTTCTAGCTCCACTGCTACAGCAGATATTCCCCAGGAGGTGTGCAAGTGTGGAAGAACAACTCAAAACAGGCTTTGCTGGATAATCAAGGCATGGAGGGCACGGAGAGCACTACAGTCGTGTCTGAGGTGCACTGCTCATAGGTCTTTGCTTGAGTAAGGACTTTGTTCCTCAGCAACAACTCACCAAGTCATAGACCTCAACTGCTGCACATACTTTTCTGTATTCATATGATTTGGACCAAATAGCAGTCAATGTCACAGGGTGGCTCAACACAGAGGCTCACAGCCAGTACTGCTAAAACTTACTGTCTTTTCCATCACATTTTTTACTACAAGCCTCTTTAGAGCTTTAACTGTAAAATAATTTACATCCTTCCATACACTGGTGTTTCAATGTCTCAAGAGGAGGATTTTGCTAGTTTGTGCAATGGATAGAAGGAGTTTTTTGCAACAATTGTCAGAGGAAGCTTTTACTTGACACGGTCTCAAAGGTACCTTCCAAAAGTCCACCCCATTTCACCTGCTGCTAAATAACAAGGGAATTTCAGGAAATCTCTATTCACAGAAAAGCTTGATGTTTGTTTACAGCATTTTTCTGCAATATTTCCTTGGAAACACAGATTCTCATTCACAGTCCCTGCCTCAAACTGCAATTACTCCTTTCCTCCCGTATCTTTGTTCCTCCAGCACAACTTGTACTAAATGTCAGCTCCAAAACCAATGGTTTAGTCACAGCAGTGGCTGCAGTGTTATCCTGCAGACCGTGACCAGAATTGCAAGCAGCAGAAGGTAAAGCCATGGGGTCTCAACTGCTCATTTTAAGCCCTCTGAGCATCCCAAATGGAGCTTGAGTCCCACTGAAACATGCTTTCCTTTCAGGAGGTCAGGAGCTACAGAAGAAATTGGACCTGCCAACACTCTGGGCTGGATAAGTGAACTATTGCAGCTCAGCACTACTGCAAGGAGTTTTGCAGCATCAGCCATTGCAAAGATTTTTTTTCTGTGCTAAAGGCTTGGAGTTTGATCTATATAGTCATAATCTCACATATTGCCTAACAATAAATATATATATATATAAAAATAAATACAAGTCTACATGGATTTGGACAATCAAAAAGGCCTCTGGGGAGACCATGTATTGTCTTTCCAGTATTTAAAGAGGGTCTCTAGGAAAGAAGGAAACAGAATTTAGCAAGGTTTGCTGTGACAGGACAAGAGTAAGCACTTTTAAACTAAGGGAGGGTAGATTTAGGCTGGAAATAAGGAAGAAATCTTTTACAATGACGGTGGTGAAACACTGGAACAGGCTGCCCAGGGAGGCAATGGAGGCCCCATCCCTGCAAACATTCAAGGTCAGGCTGGATGGGGTTCTGAGCAACCTCATCTAGTTAAAGACATCACTGCTCCTGCAGGTGGGCTGGACCTGTAAAGGTCCCTTCCAACCTAAAGCATTCTATGAATCAAAGTTTTCTCCTTTCTGATGCAGTCTTTTTTGTCACTGCCCATAACGTGGCACAAACCTCACTAGTATGTACTTTAGCCAGCCCAGAATACATTCCAGTTCCCAAACTGCCCAGTAGAAAACCAAAGTGGTTCCAGATCAGTGGCTGGGGGAAGGCAGACAAAAAAAACTCCAAAAAACCCACTTTTACTCCTTTTCATGGCAAAAGAAGCTGAAAAATGCCCCATTCCATGCACTTGTGTCCAGCCCCACCACCCCATGCAAAAGTGTGTCACTGCCCAAGTTTGAGCAGATCCTCAGCTCATTCTGGAGCCACAGCCACCAATGCATCCCCAAAGCTAGCTTTACTCCTCTGATCACCCTTGTCTTTACCTCCCTACTGTGTCTTATTTGCTCTTCATTTGTACGGTCCCAGTGTGAAAAAAATCAATTGGATACAGTCCTACTGTTCCCTAGTAAAATTCAAAGGTCTCAGGATTTCTTTAAAGCTCTGAAAAGACATGGACAGTAGAACTAATACCCATCATGATTGCCTCCTGGCCATTTGCTGTGACAGTCAGCCTTACTGCACCCACACCCATAGCCTGAACTGGAGGAGCATTTTAAACTCCCTACACAAATCTGTGCAGCAATCCACAGGAGAAGTACGCAAGCCTTGTTGTCTATGTGAGGCCAGACTCCAGGGCACTTTTGCTTAGTTCTGGTCCTTCAATCAGCAGCAAATCGGGCACTGAAGACTTCCAAAACCCAAATGATGCCAGCTTGTTTGCACTGAGAAACTCCCATCATGCTCAAGTGATCTCTTTGCTAGATAATGAAAACCTCATCTAGGGTCCTATAACACCTACAACTGACATAGTAGAGGACAGCTGACTTATCAAGCTGTAGGATAAGGAGAAAGTCAGAATGTGTTCTCTGCCTTGAAAACCCAGATGTGCATCATAGAGGGAGGATGAAACGTGTCATTCTTCGATATTCAAGCATCTTCCAAAGAGGAGAATAGGTATAAGGAGAAAAAACACAGATCTGAGTACAGTATTGTGTACAGAAATTAACTAATATCAAGCTTGACTGAAAAAGTTGATTAAATTAGTTTAATTTAAAAGCCCAAACAAACCCTGAAGGAGGTTCTTTGTTTATTGCTTTTTACCAACAGTGTGCGTTACTGAAGAAGCACCATGTGGGCATGAAATATTTATTCATTAAATCTTTCATAAAGCTCCACGCTATTGGTTTCACTCGGGATATGTTTATAACTTGTCAAAGTCCAGGAAAATCACTTCTTGTCGTTCCCCCACCTCCATCCCCCTCCAGAATGTTTATTAAAGGATTAGGCTTTCAGTTTTCATTACAAGAAGCCTGATCCTCTGCTCCGCTGTTGCTTGTACACAATAACAGGATACTTGTAGTTAAAATAGCTCAGACTTCCCTGTACCACCCAAAAGGGACCATTACAGTGCTGCAAACAACACTGCTGCTTTACTGCGTTCCTGCTATGGGAATGGCAGCAGCATTCATTCACGTAGGAAGGCACCATGTGCCGGTAGCAATACACGGAAATAAAAGTCAGGACAGAGTCAACTCAAGCAAGGGAAAAGCAGTCAGAAAAGTGCATTCATTTTAGTATCGGTGTGTCTGAGTCATTTGTTGTCAAACCTCCCTCCAGCGGCGAAACCCCTTCTTGAACCCTTCCTTGGCTGTCAGCCAGCCTACAGATTAAACCCGTGCTCCAAGTTGGGCTAATAACACGGTAGCGTAAACAGCTCTATATTATCTTCTATGCTAGCTGTAAAACTATGTCATATTGTTATACTAGCTTTACTGACTGTATAGCTCAGTCCAGTACAAGAATGAGGATAGGTTATACTTAAGAATATAAACGAAAATACTTTCCACATAAAAGTGTGCAAAAATCCAGGATTCACTCTAGGACTGTGCAGGGAAAACTGCGCCATTGACACCGCCATCTCCCTAAGAAGCTGCACTGATACCTAATCTGGGTACAGGCTCAATAATCCTCAAATAACCCCGAGCAATAAAAAAAGCACCCCAAAATGGATGCTGAGCATATACTTTAGGGTCCAGCTCAGTTTCAGTGGCCACAGTCACTGTATGAATCCCTGCCTGACTGGGCCACAGGCTATCTGGTCAAGCCTGCTTCTGTTTCTCTTACTTAATTTGTTTGTGAGCATAAATAAATATAAATACAGAATAAGCAGATGTCGTTATCCCTGGAAACTAGGCTTGCTGGGTATGTTTCTGCTGAAATGGCTTCCTACAGGAAAATTAGGTTTTGATTAAATTATGTTCTTTTCTTGCTTTTAATAAAAGGAGCCTACTTCACGAGCAATCTTTGGGTTTTGTTTTAACTGGAAGCGCAAACCATCTTGCACAGCTTCGGTTTCGCAAATGCCCGACCCTCAGCACGGGCTGGGAACTCCAGGCACAAGAGCACCTCACGGAGCACCAGGGACAAGGCATCTCAGGTTGACTCCACAAAGAGAGACCAGACCCTTGTCAGAGAAAGTCTAATAGAAGCTAAAGGGCAAGGAGGGATGAACACACACATATAAATCCCATAAGGCACTTCTGCAGACGCTTTGGGTATTTAATCCCAGAAATAACCATTTGGGTATTTTTGAGGGGAAAAACAATGACCTTTTTTCTTCTTTTGAAGAGGAGAAGCACCTTTCTAAGCCAGTTCCAGCAAAAACTTAATAAGAGAAGCACAAAGAGTGATCCCCGCTGATGTGGCTTTAACACAGGAGAACTATTACCCCTAGCAGAAAGCCTGACAGTACCCACCACCACACACCTAACCCACAGGGTCACTGCAGAACCAAAGGTGGGAGGTTCACATGAGGTATGCTCCCTAAGGACCACCTCCACTGCACACCCAAAAAACCTGAAATAAAAGGACCTATGTTCAACCAAGCATTGATTTTTCCCCCCTCAATAGCCTCCATCACTCACGATAGCCTGATAAAGCGAGGCCAGTACACGCCTCACATTTCCCACTCACACAGTGTTTCTTTGTTTGAGTTTTACAACAGAAGCACCAGGATAAATCATTTACTCCCAAGATCACCTTGTAAACCTGCCATCATCTCATCCCTACAAGTTTCCCTGCAACTGCGCCTCTAGACCTGAAAAAATATATTAAAAGGAAAATCAAAATGGAAAAGGTTGATCTCAAGCCCAGCAGACCTGGAGATGCCAAAAACTCTATATTTGATAAAATCTACATGACAAANAAGATCATCCAGTTCCAATGCTCCTGCTATATGCAGAGATACTTTCCACTGGATCAGGCTGCTCAAAACCTCATCCAACCTGGCCTTGAACACCTCCAGGGATGGGGCAGCCACGACCTCCCTGGGCAACCTAGGCTAGTGCCTCAACACCCCCCTAAGTAAAGAATGCCTTTCAAATATCTCCCCTCCTTCAGCTTAAAACTGTTCCCCCTCATCCTATCCCTGTGCTCCCTGTTAAAGAGCCCTCCCCAGCTTTCCTGTAGCCCCCTTACGTACTGGAAGGCCACTATAAGGTATCCGTGGACGCTTCCCTTCTCTAGGCTGAACAACTCTCAGCCTGTCCTCATATGGGAGGTGATGCAGCCCTCAGATCACCTTCATGATCCCTCTCTGCGCTTGCTCTAAGGCAACATTATCCTGAAGTACCACGAGAAATTCAGGGCTAACTCCTGAATTTTCATACCCCAGACTGAGCCATCTGCATCACGTCAAGGAAGAGAGGCAAAAACTCCCGTGGGTGCTATAATGAAAATATTTTCTTCTTGCGAGGGCCTACGTGGGGCCAGCGCAGAGATGCCGAGCCATGATACGCTCCAGCAATTTCCAGCTGCTGCCAGCTCCCAAGAGGCAAGGGAGTCAACTGGCATGGCTCCTGCTAGGGCAAGTTTCAACCCAAACACCCCAGGCACATTAGCCAAAGCTAGTGTTATTTTTACCTCCTCTCCTCCCCTCTGTCATCATTAGGACAGCAAAGAAATAAAATGCTATTTTTCATGTGCTCATTAAGTATAACCGCTAAACGTTCTACACCAATGCATAAAGCTGCCTACTATACTAATAGAATATTTAATTGACATTTATTTGCTGACTAGTTATTTATGCTAACGTCACCCCTGCATAATTAACACTCTGCTAAAGTCAACTTGAAAAGCACGTATAAAACACTGTACTAGGAGTCATTTGCAGTATTCAAAATAGAGAAAAAAACGCAACCTATTTACATCAGGTTAGTTTAAACGTGGTTTTGATGGAAAAAGAATATAAGGATTGGGCAAATAAGGTATAACAAAAAAAATCTGTATCTTACTTTGGAAATATCCACAGACTTTGACAGTACAATCTGCCAAAGAAGATTTCCAAGTTTCATTTTACTTGGCTCCAGGGCCCAGTGCTTAGCTGATGTAAAAGAGCATAAGCTCAGAGAATGCCTACTGATTTTTTCCAGTCTCAAGCTCTTACGAAGTAATATTTCAGGTGAACCTTCAGTGAAAGAGCTAAACTGGGGCCAAATCTGCTCTCAGTTATACCAACAGAAAAGCAAACTCATCTCAGGTAAGTCAGGGAAGAAGAGCCAGCTCCTCACAAAGACATATGGAGAAGTCCACCCTGCCCATCCAATCCATCCACTTGCATTGTAATCATGGACCTGCAGGCACAGTTTACGTTTTATTTCCTCTGGGATGAGAATACCAGGGGATACTTGGCTTTGGTTAAAAGAAAAACATCCATTCTCTGAAAGAGAAGCTCTGGAGGCCCTCACCTATTTTCAGAAATCTCTGTGTTGTTTTTTTAAGAACCTGTGGACAAGCTTTGCAGACACAAGTGACCTCCAAAAACAATGCTGAAAGTCAAGTGTTCAGGCAACATCTCCATCACTTTCCTAAACTGTGCCCCTCAAACAAGTCCTGTGCACCTAATGACACCAAATCCACACCTCAAGCAGGAAGCAACTGTTCGAGGCTCTTTGCTCCTGTCTCATCATCTCCCCCTTACTGCTCCTGTTCCCATCCTGTGACCTATTTTCTCTCAGCCCTTTCTGCTGTAGCCCAGCCCCAGCATTTAACTACTACATCCACCAATGACTTCACATGAGCATTAATAAAATGGAAAAAGTGGATCAAAGTTAACATATTCCTTTTATCTACCTATTAACCTGACATCTTCATAAAAACAGGCTGTGCAATAGAGCTAACCATCTTAGGACTATGCAGAATCTGGTAAGCCTTGATGCCTTAAGTTTTGGCATGGCCAACCAAGTCCAATTCTTCCCTCTCTCACACCACTGATTTCAATGAGTGGTATTTGGCTCTTCGATTGATTAAAAAAAAAAAACAAAAACACCACCACAAGACAAAATTTGAAGGCAACCCAGTTTGCTGTGGCACAGGTTTTATCTCTTTTTTTTTCATCCATACTCTGCACAAAATCAGATCCAGCACTTGGAATTTGAGTGAAATTCTGATCCATTGACCAGGATCTAGGCCAGAAGTGATACAAAACCTATTTCAAATAGTGACCAAATGATGATGTTTGCCCTTGCAGGAAGTCTGGGCAAGCAGAACTCTTCATCTCCATCCCTCTTAACGGGATATTTCACCTCATAGCTCAGCACCATGCAAGAGGGACTCGCTTCAACTCAGAATCGGGTTTTTCAGCTTTAACCTTCTTCATGTTTGTGTAACAGAGAAGTAAAAGCTGCTTTCTTAAATGTTATTGCAATACAATTGATCACCTCAATCATCAAATCAAGGATAGATGGTGTTTAGAGGGTTTCCCATCTGTATCGGTTAATTATAAAATCAAACGCTAGACCTCGTTTTCTCCCCGCTGTATTTCCCCGCATCTTCAGCCTCCTCCATCTCCTGGTTTACACGGTGAGCAGACTCAAGTTTACCACGTGGATCTGCACACAGCAATGCCCTATTTGAATTTCCATCTGTCAATAACATTAGAGCAGAACCACCGTGGCAATTACAAGTGTACACAATAATCTTGTCGTCCAGCGTCTTTAGCGCATCCCAGAATGCATTAAGATAGTGCCAGGAGAGATTCAACTCTGTTGGCTCAGCTGTAAATCTGCAATCTGTACAAAACCACCCAAGTGTCAATCAAAAGACGTTCCTGCTCTCCACATGCTTCACAATGCATAATTTAGCTACTATGCTTGTCAGGTTCTCCATGCTGCTCTTCTACCCGACAGTAAATGTGTTCCTGAACCCAACTGTCATCAACAAAAGAAAACAGCACATGGAAATAAGAGGCTAAAGGAGGCAAGAGACCTCTTCTCCTTTCACAGTTAAAGGAATTGATAGCAAGGGAAAGTTTAGATAGGCTTCAATTTTTAATCCTCAATGTGTAAAACATCCCAAAGGATGGAGGATGTTGAAAAACAAATGCACTGGGTCTGTGCTGAGGAGGACAGTGCTTGGTTAAGACATCAGAGGGGATAAAGGCTGTCCCTGTTTCTATGCAGGCCAATACAATGGGTAAATTTTAACTAACTGATGGAAAGTCTGTGTTACATCCCATCCCTAGTACTGAAAACAATCCTATTGTACCACCACAGCTTTGCCACTGCCAAGGAACTTTGAAGCAGGTTGTCCTTCCTCATATGAACTACAACTGCTACAGGTCTCATCAGAAAGGATGAAAATTTCACACTCAGCAACATCAGGCAGTAGCTACCCACAGTTAACGTGCAATAAAACAGAAAACTCTGTCCTACGATGTGACTTTAGAACTGATCAATGCCAAAGCTACAGACCATAAGGACAGCTTCACACTTGCCTCAGCTAGTTCATGAATAAACATCCAATTCATTCAAATGAGTTCTATATTAACTAATTTAAATAATTTTCATTTTGCTTTGAATGGTAAACTGATCTATTCTGCCAGGATAGTTGAGTTTGCAATTCAAATTGCACACCGATCTGTAATGAGAAAAATATAATTACGGCAAGGCTTGAAGGAACTACAATTTTACCCCTCTGACTTTCTGCAGGGGGAGGTGGGGATGGAGGATGAAGCCCACAGACACACACGTACTCACGCTGTCCTTCCGTAAGCCAATACATTTTATTGCAAAGTCAAGCATTTGGCTTGAGCAGTCCTATTCTAGAGCACTGCAGTGTAATGTCATGAAAGGACATAACATGACTTGACACTATGCTCACAAGCACCATGATGCAACACTAGCGTCACCCAATAAATAATCATGTAACAGTCTGTAAATTAAATGACTTCCTTCTATTGGGATCATAAACAATAATTATTTGGCAGCTGCTTCTTAAAAGCTCTGTGTGTGCTGCACATTAAATCAAGTTCTATTGATTTACTAAACTGAACTGGCCCACTTTTTCTCATCTCCCATCTAATGAAATTCTCCATCCTTTCATCCTGTACCATTCCTGTCTGGCATCACATTGATAAGATAAGCACTTATCAGTGCAATCTGATTCATAAGCAAAAGCACAGCACTGTCCCAGTGCTGGTATTTTGCCTATAAGTCCCTTCTTGACAAATCTGCTTTTTAACCAAAGTCTCCAGATTCCAATTAATGTCAAATCCTAACAGACTATAACTGCTTGCATAGTCTTGTCAACAGATATCCTCGTTGTAAACAAGATGTGCAGAATCAGGCTTTTATTTCTTCCAAAAGCTTGACAATAAAATAGTGTGCAATGCTAAAAAGGCAAAAAAAGGCCACATAATTCATAGAGAACATCACTTTCTCTATCACCAATGCTAAGTCTGATCCTATAAGCACTGCAATGAAGTTTGGCTCATTAAGATACATTCACTGATCAGCAAAGCAATTAAGCGTAACACAAACTCCAAGCATCTGTGTACAATAAATGCAGCCCTCACAAGTCACTTTTAAAAGCCAGTCAGAGCTCAGTTCTTCCTAAAGAAGACAAGAGACACAGTCGAAAAATTCGGCTTCTTCCCTGGGGGTGTCCCAATGGGGGCTACAACCTTCTGAAAAACCATCTTTTAACACTGTGCAAAATTGCCCAGAGGAGCTCTGCAATCTAGGAGCACATTTGGGACGTCTCTATTTTCCAGGTGAGAGAAGTATTGAAGGCTCAGGTCCACCCAGGCATCATAGATGCCTCATTCCAAAATGTGACTCAAGCTCTTAGATGCTTACATCTCTCTTGAAATTGCAACCTTAATTTATTCCTTCTGAAAACTATACTAAGACACATTCAATGGAGTTTATTCCCCGAGTATGGAAGTGGGAGGGGAAATAAACTAAACAAAACGGGGCAGTTACTCAAATATAAGACCTTGGCATACATTTACATCACTCAGACAGAGGAGAAAGAAAGTATGACGCACTGCACATTTTGCAGTCATTCAAGCAAGACAATTCATAAGAAGTAGTCACAACCAAAAGAGCAAGTTCCAACATTTCCATGAAAAGTAGTTGCCTCTGGTTATAAAATAATCATTCTTTTCTATTACAACAGTCGACAAGATCTCTTACCTCCTGACCCTGGCGTTCTGAGATTTAGTTTATTGCACCGTACGCCTTTCTGATAACACTGAATATAATCTACATAATACCAGGTAGTTTAAGAGACCAATAAAATAAAACACCTAACCTTTCTCACATCAGTTTGATTTACTAGCGCTAAGCCAACAGATTTCTTGGCCATATTTGTCTTCAAGATTTCAATCCTCTGTTTATTCAAAAGACACATATCAAAACAAAAAGATAAGTTTAGCTTAGAGTTCAGCACATGCAAGATAGTAACAAGCCCATTTCAGCTGTGATTCAAAGACAGTGCCTACAGCTCACTCCAATGCGAAGTCAGTCAACACCTACACCTGGAGAAATCACACTTGGCACACAAATGGCAGGCAGACTTTTTTTCAGTGGTCACATGCAACAGAAAGAAAAAATTCAGCAGTAGAATTCCTAAATGGGACTTTGCTGAAATGCATAAGAAGTTGGAGGCTAAATATTTACCTCTTCTTCTCCTGATCCAGAGCAAATGGAATAATATGGCTGGAATACACATGAGTAGCATTTAAAAGCATGCCTCTGCTTGGAGCTATGTAGTAGTAAGGATACACAGCTGTTCTACTGCTCTATGCAACCCACAAACCCCACATTCTTCTTAACTTCAAAAAGTATTATTAACAAATGGTTCCACACGGGCCACTGGGTAATACACTGCTCTTGCATTCAGGTTTTATACACTTAATTGCTGATAATTAGGACATGCCCTAACCTACGATGAACAATTTTGCTATCTTTAATAGTGTGTTAGCCATCAAAAGCTGCAAGACTTTGTCAATGGAATGTTTTAAATTTTCAGGGTAATACACTTGAGTGCACAGCAAACTTCTGGCTTTGGTCAAACCTACACTGATCTTTGTTATTTCAGTTCATTCTCACTGTGAATTTACTCCCTCTATCCTACAAGAATGGGACAATATTCTCCCCTAACCGAAAATGATGGACTTGTAATCTAGCAGCAAGTTTATTTCTTAAGACAGCTTCCTACAGAAAAGCCTTCTGTTGTTACCAAACAGAGCAAAAGCGCCTTAGCTAGAGGCCAACTGGCAAACAGAATCACCCACTGACCCATGGGGACCTGACCCTGACTGCACCATCCAACACCAGATGAGGATGTGCAGTACCCACTCCAGATCAACTGCAAGTCTACCCAATACTAGAGCAAGACCTTAACAAAACACACAGAACTCACCATCTGGAGGCATCAGGACCTTGTTATTCTGTGTACACCAGCCGACAGGGTGAAGATCCGCTGTCATCACGTCACACCAGAAATCCGCCCGGCGGTCATCTCCATAGCCACAGTAACGAAGCAGTAAGAGCTGTCCACATGTTGTAATGATTGTAGCTACCCAATATGTGTCCGGATTGCTCTTGTTGGCCACTTCCAATTTCATCCCTGGTTGGAAACTGCTTTGAAGGCTGATTTCAACCTTACAAAACGAGAAAGGCATGGTGTTACCTTTTCCTCTTTGCAGGGAGACTCCATTCCCCAGCTCAGCAATACAACGCTGCCCTTAAAAGAGCAGCTCTAGGACAGGACTTAGGTTGACTGCACTCCTTAATCCAACCTTCACAATGTCATAGGGCCATTCCTAGTTCATTGGCATATACCTCACCATGCGAGGTCCCACATGCTCTAAAGTGGCTCTCCAGCAGCAGTAACCTCAGACACACTACATCTACGAGAGGACTGGTACCCATCTTCACATCATAAACCTCACTAACAGGAGAAAGACAGCATAACTAAGAGCAGGTTGCATTTCCAACTCCACAGCTCCATCAGGCAAATCACAGGACACATGTAGGGGAGAAAGGCAGATACTAAGCATGCCTAAGAGTTAAGTCTAACTATAATAATTAATCATATAACAACATTGAAGCACCTCTTGAGACTTGACAAGCATCAGGGTGAATTCTGTACCAGGCAGATAAAGAGAGCATTTCCATTAAATCTATCCTCAGCAGCTAAATCCTCAACAAATTCACTCTCCCAGCAACCCAATAAATAAGGTATGACCCATCACTGAAAGAAATGGTTCGGGTCACTGCCTTGACACCTGATGGAGATGTCGTTTCCACCTATCTCATCAGTGATAGGTAACTTCCCTTAGGTCCCTGGAGATGCCAGTGCATCCCTTCCAGGATACTGCATGGACTACAGTTAAACACCGAGGGCTACTGCAGGCACATCACAACATATATCTGAAGGGCCAGTGGGATGTCTCCAGCTGATGCTGATAGAGAAGGATGCTAGTTCACTGGTTCAAGTGCCAGCCTTGTCTTCAGAAGATCATAAAAAAACGTAGCCTGGTTCTCCCCATGAGATGCCTTTAGGACAAGTTCTTACCTGTTTCTTAGTACCTTATCTCCTGCTGAAACCAGAAGATCATAAAGTTAGGTTTAAGCCTGTCTCTGCTTAACCTCTCACTTAAATGACTTTAAATGCCTCTTTTCCTGACAAAGATGAATACGATATGGTCTACTTGGCCACCTGAGGACTTCTTAGACTTGGGGATACAAATCTGCAGAGAAAACATTGACATCCTCTGGGTTGTCAGCAGTACTCCCTCAATCATCCCACTCCAGCTTATGACACAAGAGCTTCCCAGCCAAAGTGATTTATTACTTGCAGTTACAGCACTCCAAATGCCTTTGCTTGTGTGGACACTTCCATAAGTATCAATGCTTAGAGTCACAGAATAGTTGAGGCTGGAATGGACCTTTGCAGATGAAGAGGTCTGCGACATTTAATACTCAGTCACAAAAAAGGATCTCAGCTCTTGTGATATTAAAGGTCCTCATAAATAATCCAGGATATACATTCATCTGTAGATTTTCTCCTTCAACTCACCATGAGTAAAGACCTAAGTGGTATTCTGGAGGCCCCTGACTTGTGACTGGAAAAAAGAGAAAGAGGGGAAACAGAGAAATAAAACAATCTCTTCTGACAGCTTCCAGGTTCCTGGACAACCTAGGTTATTCTGAGGATCGAGTTTCAGATTATGAAGCACACTCACTAAGGACTGTTTCCGGTACTAACTTGTCTCACACTGATAGTCCCAGGATTGAGGTGTCGTGAGACCCTGTAACGGAGCCAGATAAGCAGGACGAGGTCAGCATCTCCATGCACCTAAAGATATCCTTAATGCCTTCATGAAGCACAAACCTTTCCCTTGGATCTGGTATTTGTGATGGAGTCCTAAGTGGAAACGTGGAATAAGATGCTTTTTCCAAACAGTGGCTGGACCAAGGATAAACTACCATAAAACTTTGACATTGCTCTGCAATTCTTCTTACAGTCCTTTGTCCTGCAATACTCTATTTTTGTTAAAATGAAAGTAAAATAGAAGATGGAGGATTGTATTATTTTTTCTGATGTAGAGGGAAAAGAGGGTTTGCATCACTTACCCTTTCAAAACAAGACAAGGAAACACCTGGAGACAGAGGTGGTTTAACAGCATGAATGCAGTGATCCATATAGACACTCTTCTTAAAGTAGCAACTTTCTGAAGTACTTATCTTAAAGCAGCTTCTTTCAGAAGCTTCCCTCTCACTACAGCACAGCTACACTGTTCCCAAAGTGCACCTCTGCTAGCAAATGGACTCAGTGTAAGGCAGCCTAGAGCATCACAGCTAAAAATCCTCCCTTCCTGCTGAAGATGTCTACATCCTCCATAGCACACAGACCAACNGTGCTGAGGGACATGGTTTAGTGTTTGATGGGAATGGTTGGACTCAATGATCCGATGGGTCTCTTCCAGCCTGGTGATTCTGTGATTCTGTGATCTGTAGTAGAACAAGCTGCTACCTGTATCTGGTGGGTCAGGTAGGAGGATAAGCAGCAGCACCCTCATGGGACTTGCAGCTGAGGACAGAAGCCATCATGACCTGTGGTTTTACTTAGATGAAAGCATCACAACACCTTCCCGCTAGGTCTAAACATCTCTGACAGCACAGTCTTGTGGCTGAATGACAAAAGTTTCCTGGAAAAGATCTACCAACGTGGCCACACTCTAATATCCTAGACTGTGATGAAGAACTGACACATCAACTTAATTTCTGTCCCGTATCTTTATGCTACATCACACACGTGGAGCTGAACAGATTAAACCACTGGTGGTGGATGGAGAAGCTAGTCCCAAACAACATGGGACAGGGTCCTTCCTTCAAAGCATGCTCTGATTTTCTTAATCAGTCAAGATTTAGGAGACTTTGAATGCTGTTTGTGCTAAGAGGGACCACAGACCATGCTGTAACTACCATGGCTGCCTGTATAAGCCACATTTACCCAGGAAAAGCATCATCTACCTAAGCAGTCGGTTCTCATGCTCCTGAGACAGCATCTCCATGAAGGTTAAGAGATGATTTCCTATGGGCCATGCTGGACTCTACTGCTGCTCTACCAGTTGGGAGCCGTACCTACTCATCCTGTCTGATGCACAGAGGCATAATTTACCCTCAGAATGGTCAGACCCCACTTGAGTTCTCCAGGGACCCCTGAAAACCAAAAGAGGGAACGCGCTTAATGCAAACAAAGCTCAGACAAAGCACATACATGTTTGAAGGAGGTGTGGGGAGCAGCACTGGCTCCTGTTTCCTCCAGGTACTCGTCCCAGTTGAAGTCTGCGTCCTCAATGCTGGAGCCCTCATCTGTTCAAAAGGAGAAAAAAAAAAAGAAAGAAAAGCAGCCTAAAACACAGCCAAAGAAGGCAAAAATTGTGTCAAGGAGTTCAGAGTGACAATAGCAACCAGTATAAACATCAACACAAGGGAAAACAGACAGTTTCTTTTAAAGATCTGTGCTTTTCTAGTTTGACCAAATCTTTAATACACTTTCAGCAGATTTTGGGAATTTAACAGCCAACACTTGGAAACCAGAAATAGTTCTGCTTTCACAGCAGCCAGGCAGCAAACCCATCATACTGCAACAGGCAATTGTGCTCTTTTATTCTGTATTTGATGACTGTTCCTGCAAGGGAGGTGGCTGCCTGTCTGCTATGACGAAGTTGCAATGGCCTTGCTTATGCCCCAAAATCAGGTCACCCTACTCTATTTAATTACCGCAGTGCCCTAGTGATAATATTAGAGGTTCTGTTGGCTGAGTAGTGTTGGCAGCACTTACGCCAACCCTTGGGGTGGGGGAGTCCCAGGTTTAGTCCTGCCACCCTTTCTCTCCTTCCTCAGCATCCCTCCACCCCAAAGTCTCAGCCCAGGCCCCCATGTCTCCCTCTTCCCCCAAGACTACAGCTGTTTTCCTCCAAATTGCCCAGCAACCCTCTCCAGACCAACGCTGCCTTCTTGCTCCCTGAAATTCTCCTTGCCCAATTTCAGATTTGGGGTTCTGCATCAAGCTCTCCCCATCTGCACCACTCCTCAACACCATGTTTCCCAACAGTGTAGGACTTGGCATTACTACTCTTCGGGGGTTTTTTTTAGCTGCACTGAAACCCTCAAACCCTCACAGAAACACAAACAGCAAAAATTAAAAATAAATCTTCTTTCACTTACAGAAAATAAGCCAAATCCAATTGTTTTCATTTTGTTCCCAAGCAATCTCACAAACCCAGTTTCATCCCCAGAGCAAAAATATTTGCAGTCTAGCAATGAGCTCTTTGCAATAAGCATTTATCAGGCAAACTGTGCAAGACCCTTACCTGCCCAAACATTCATCAGCGTGGTCATGATGTAATTAAAGTGACTCATGACAAACTGAATTAAGAAACCTCCCCAGACAGTTTTATGAAGAAAACTGCAGGGTTAATTTATTGCAATTATTGCTACAGGTCTCCAGTTTTCAAGACGGGAAAATTATGTTGTGCAATAGGAATCTCTCATTATTAAAAGGGGAAGACATTGGTTTTATTTGCTGCCTGTGGAGCCAGGCATACATTGGTGAAGGGGAAAAGGTGGATCAGAAGAGGGAGTTTGAGACAGAGCCAATGGAGGACAGAGAGTTCAAAGAGGAGTGATGAACTGTCATCGCTGTTAAACACTTTCCACGCTGCCGCATCAAGTGTAAAGTCAGACTCATTGCGTTAAACTCAATTAACCTGCTTAAATATGAAGATGTGAATCAACAATTACTCCCATGATAAAGTGGCTACCAGATGACTTTTCAACTCAGCAAGAAGAAATAACCCAACTCCATGACTGCAGCCTGAAAACAGACACATTCAGTACAGAATGTCTTCTCTCAGATAATTACACTTCAGAGCATGAAGCATTTCCCTCAGCCCACAATGCTCTCTGCATATTCTCAGGGGGTTTTGGGGTTTTTTTTTTTGGCTCAAACTTGCTGGGTCAGTCCAGACAAGCATCCTATGTTCTCCAGCTTTCCACAGTTGTCTTGGGGGCAGGACTTATTCCACAGACCCATGGAAGCAGGGGGTTTTAGGTAGTTCAGTATATAACCCCAAGCCTTTGTAGGGAGCAATGTCTGCAGGGTGACAAAATCTTCTCCCGAATTTGCCAACAGCACATTACTTATGTTAGCATTACAGACGCTAGTTATAGACACAATAAGCCCTCCTGTACTTCATAATCCTACCACCTGTGACCTCCACATGCCAACACAGAGGGACTCACCGGTCCCACAGTCCCACCGACAGGTTCATTCACATGCAGTCCAGCAAAACTAAAAATAGCACCTGTTTTTAAAAAGCAACACCCGAATCTCTTCTTTCTAAACCCATACAGAGAGGCTTTAAGACCCCAGAGGGAGGGAGCGCGAGAGCTGCAGCCTTGCCTCCCTGTCAATTCATTTCACTCTGACACAAGTCTGACTCCTCTACTGTGTTTTATCTGCAGACTTTATCAGGAAATTACTTTCACAAGGTCTGTAAAAATAATGTCAGAGCACTCATTTATCACACTATCAGTGTATTATTTTGCTTCATTTTATCACAAAGGATTTTGAAAGGACTGTAAGTTTCCAAAATGCTTTTTTTGGACTTTCTTCCCTTCCTGAAATCTGGTAAGAGGCCATCCAGGATGAGATTGCAGAGCCAAGGGATGAGACCAGCCTAGGGGACCCAACCCCATCGCAGTACATAGAGCTGTGCACAAATGTCCTCATCCATGAGAAAAACCCTGCTGCTGAGGAGAGAGTCCTACCTCTCTCAATTGCCTGGAGATC
>WAAB01025682.1:8506-24874 GCA_013389865.1 Piaya cayana | reverse complement strand
GTGGTTGATTCGCCTTCCCTGGAGGTGTTTAAGTTACGAGTAGACGGGGTCCTGAGGGACATGGTTTGGTGTTTTGTGGGAGTGGTTGGACTCGATGATCCAGTGGGTCTCTTCCAACCCGGTGATTCTGTGATTCTGTGATTCTGTGATCTCAGTTAGTTTACACAAACATTCATGATAGACAGTGAGCCCAAGACTCATTTATTAGCAGTGATGGACAACCCCAAAACTCAAATTGACCACTCAACAGAAAAGCTATAGAAATAGGTAGTGTCTTTGCAGTATGTTATATGCTGTACACAATCATATATCCCTTTCCCAAACACTTTCTTAACATTTCCTGTATCTTAGCTTGCAACACTCCTCAAGTGTTTATTCCAAGCAGGAATAAAGCCTTAAAATGGGGAACCATCACTTATGAGTTCAGCCATTCTTGATCAAAACATTGAGGAAAATGGATCTGCCAGAAAAAGCAAGAGGTGTTCAATACAGCCAGGCAACTTTTATCAAAACCAAGTGTTAATAACTGAATACAGTATTATACAGGAATGGTTAGGCATTACTAGCAGTGATTGTGTTGTTTCCTTAAGTTTATGCTTTCAAAACAACTAAAAACTGGCAGATTCAATGCTACTCATTAAGATCAACAAACCAGTCCAGAAGTAGCTGATACCACGTAAGCACTTATTCTCCATTTTGCTTTGTTTTGAGACTCTCTATCTGACTTTGGGTATGGAAAAACACAAGAAATAATATTTTGTGGTTCTGGAGAGGTAATGTACATGAACAATAAAGATTACAGCCAGCGTGTACTCCTTATGTCAGCCTTACTAACATTGCTTTATTTAGCACCCATAACAATCCTTGTAGTTTTTGATAAAAGTATTAGCTGAAAAATAAGACAGCTGTATCTTAGCAATCTCAAACTATTAGCAAATTTGAACCTATAGCCATGAGGTCTCACCTCCCAGCTGAACAGCATAATAGCTCCTCACTCTTTTTCATTCACTTCTGCAAAGCACAGTAAGTAGCTTGGCTGTAGCTAGTACAACCAAGGCCCTGTTCTACACTGGAAGAGCATTTTCCTGCTAAGTATGTAAGACAAGTTTATAGACCCCTTTGGACAAAGAAAAAAAAGAGGACAACGCTCTCAATCTAATAGAAAATAAAACAGAACTCAGTTTCTAGTACTCGTGGACAAACTTTCTTTTCAGGTCAAAAGAAATGCTCTGTGTTAAACAAACCAAGGATTTAGGAAGGGAAGCGGACAGAAAAGGAAAGGAACAAAGGGCATAGGGAGTTCTTTCAGCTGGAAAAAAATGAGAAAAATTGCATCTGCCATGATCTGTAACAAATTCTGAAAACAATTATGCACACAGATCTTCACCCAGAAAAGAGAAGTCCTAGCAAGAATTTCACCAAAAAGAAGTAATTCAAAGCATTCTGCCTTGAACTGGTTAATGACAGATTCAAATACAACCCCCTCGAAGGGCCTAGAGAGAATACATCTTCTGAGAAAGCAGTTTGGTTAGGCAATGGGCAAAACTTTGTCCTGTTTCACAGGGAATAGACAAGAGTTTTCATTGCCTTCAAGGGGCAAGTTAGATGACATCAGATACAAAAGAGAGTTTAGAAAGATCTTTTTTTAAGGACAAAATCAGTAGGAAAATATTTTAAGCTTCTTGGAGGTGGAAGAATATTGTTGTGATAATCCATCTTACAAGAATGTATGAGATGCATAGAAAATCTCTTCTGGTACATGCTCTTGATACATAAAAAGACTGAAAGTTGGCCTCTGAATCTCTTGGATATTTGGAAACAGTATCTCTCATTGAGACTTGAGGATGTATGACTGAGTACCTAATATTCTGATTATGAAGATGAAAAAATCATGCATTAAGGGGTCTTTATCCACTGCGTAAATGCAGAGCATTCAGAAAACTCTGTGCCTCTTCACCAGCTTGCAAGAAAAAACTCAAACATGTTGTTCTGACTTGTAGCAGGAAAATTCTTGCACCTCACATATATCACACAACCTTCCTAGAAGTATGACTGATCACCTTTTCCTGAACCTCATTATTTTCACTCAGGCACTCTCACATACACTTTGGATTAGACATTTTGCTGTGTGAGAGGTGCACAATGTATACACAGTCACTTCAGTTAAAATCTATCATATTAATATATAGCTTGCTTTCCAATGCAAAAAATTAATGGGCTGAGTACCTCTCAGCTATAGCCATACTTTACAAAAATATTACTTGTGAAATTTTGTCTTTCAGGCTCCAAAAAAAAAAGAATTTGAGAGCAAGTCTAAATGCATTTGGCTTTATTAAATTTCTGAGGAACCTTCAACAGTTCTCAAGGAATGACAACAAAAGAAAGTTTGCTCACCACATGTGGTTGGAATAAGTGCAAAACAGGCTCCCAGATATCTGCCCTGCCTCATGACAGACTCAGGTGTGTGTGTCAGAGTCACTGGTGCTGCCTGCTCCTGTGCAGAACTGGAAACTCTTCTGGACTATGGAATTCTTTATTTAGGGGCCTAAGTATTTGAGTTATGCCACTGACAAGGTCTCCCAGTCAGGCATGTGATAACCTCCTCCCTGTTGCCCAGGGAGTTTCTTACCACAAAGAAGGAAAATACCATAACATGCTGGCATCGGATTTGACTAAAACTCACAGGCTTAAAAGTAGATGCTATCAGGCTCACCTTTGCATCATCAGATCCCTAACTCTATCAGGATATATCTATTTAGCATGTAGTTGTGGAAAAACAAATAACACAAACCCTTAGGAAAAGCCACTGTAATGGTTTGGATCCGACCCCTCTGCCAAATGCTCAAACCTTACAGTTTGCAGCCTTTCCTCCCCTCGATCTACTGGAGGGTAGGGAGGCTCTGCAGAGGGATCTGAACAGGCTGGACGTCTGGGAAGAGTCCAATAGGATGAGGTTTAACAAGACCAAATGCCGGGTCTTGCACTTGGGGCACAACAACCCTGTGCAGTGCTACAGACTGGGAGAAGCCTGGCTGGAAAGCTGCCTGGACAATGGGGACAGTGGAAAAATTGGAAAAATTGTGGATTCAATAGTGATAACCAATATTGTATGAATGTAATCCACTAGCTTTGAAACCAGTGGTCGTGTGTGTGTGTTTGAAGTGCTTCAAACGTTTGTAACGCTTACAGATTGGTTTTGATTAATCTTGAAAATGTATCTCTGGGACCTTTCAATCTCAAATATCCACTAAGCAGGCAAACAGGTAGATTTACCTGGGGATCTTTGGAATGAAAGTCTTCAGAAGGAAAAATTTTAAAATACCTAGTAAAACATTAAAAAGAGAGAGAGAGAGAATGGATAAAGCTCAGCCTTGCAGCTGTATGAGTGTGAGTGCCCTCCCACGCCCATCCCTTCTCCTTCCTAAGTGTTTTTCCTTTTCAGCTTTGAAGAAGTCCAGAGGAGTTAATGGTTTTATCTCTCTAGGGGAATGATAGTTTGCGAGAACACTCTGCATTCCAGTGTCACTCATCAGCAACTGCTGGGCCCTAGTGTAGACAACCTTTGGGGAATAATTGAGCCAATGATAGAGGAAAATTCAAATGATTCATTACAAATTACTGAGTGGATATTTTGCCACATTAACCCCAAAAACCAGTCACTAGATTTAAAATGATTACAGTGATAATCCCCAAGGGAAGAAAAAGAAGTGTTCAGTTATTAGGCCAAGATTCGACAATCATTTATATCCAATAACAAAAGAATATGCTAAGTGGTGCATGGCAAATATTTTGAATTTACAAGAAGATCTAACAGATTATCCAGGAAATATTGATATCCATTTACCAAGGCATGCCATTATTGAATGTATCAATCAAGTATTAAAAACATTGTTAACAAAACAAAAAAGAAGGGAATCAGGAGTGACACCACAAAACAGATTGATGAAGGTGCAATATATAATGAATTTTTTGCAATTAGCAGGAGATGATCAAATTGTGCCGATGTTGAAGCATATGCAAACCATGTTGTCAACTTTAGAGCAAGTACAAGACAATGTAAAAGTGCTATTGAAAAACAGAGAAGGGCAATGGACAGGTCTGTATAAGTTACTAACATGGGGACGAGGTTATGCTTGTGTTTAACAGGTACAGGACCAGTCTGGGCACCTGTGAGGTGCATCAAGCCCGCATTGCTGTGTGACAACTGTTAAGCCCCAGCCATGAAAGCAGTTGACAAGAATGAAGAGGATGTTAACATTATGGATACTCTTAATCCTATGTGTGGTAGTTAAAGGGTGTCCCTGGGTGACTGATTCTCGAAAGAATGTGTGGATAACAGGATGGGTATGAGAACTGTTGGTCAAAGGAGGAATGTTATTTTTAATGGTGTTAATTGCTTTAACAATTATCCTGTGTGTTACAGTGTATACAATGTCAAGTCACTCATATGTTTCACCTGAACACTTTAGTTGAAAAACAAAAAGGGGGAATTGTGGAAACAGTTTTCCACATGAGCAGTCTTGATTTTGCTGAATATTTAACATCATTATGGTCGATGTCTGGCAATAACTAGTGCATCACTGTAGTTAAGCTCCACCACAAATGAGGATCTAAGCACGTTTCCAGCACGTTTCCAGCCCCCCAGCAATGAGCCTGCTCAGCAAAGCCCCACAATTCTCCTACCCCATTCTGCTCAGGGAAATGGTACCAAGGCCACTGGGATCAAAGAGCGATTCCTCTTCAGAACAGGAAACTACACCTACTTTTCCTTCTCAAGAGCAGCTTGGAGCTTTCTCCACTTGGTTATAAACTCTGCCTGTAGAGCTGGGCCTAGCATAGTCAGACAAGAAAACAGTGACATCTGCACAGCTGTCAAACATGCCCAGGAGTTGTGTTTGAAGCAGCTGAAAAATTATGAACTTACCTCAGAAAAATACTAAGTTTCTGCATTAGTTATAATCTGCATACGTATTGAGTAGTGAGGATTTTAGCTATGAAAACCTGAGGACTCCAAAAGCCATTACAGCTAAGTTGTGTAGTAATCATGTCCTTTCGAAATAAAGGCTGATGTCTGTCTCTGTAACTTCCTCAGCCCTTTCATTTTTGTCACTGCAAAGTAGTGAAAGTTACCACGTGCCTTTTCTTTTTCCCCTCTCTCCATTTATTTCTGTCTTTCTTTAATAATCTTTCTTTTTAACATCTTCCATGGGGGTTTTTTTTGCAATTTTTAAATTGTAAACTTTTTAAAAGGCCAAATAACATTTCCTTTTTTGAAGAAAAAACACAAACCAAACCAACCCCTCCCTCACCCCCACCTTTTGCACTTTTGCTCACTTGTATTTCTCTTTCCTAGTTATCACTGCCTTTCTTTTTACTCCCTCTTATTCTCCCAAAATTCCTTTACCTCTGTCTTCTGTCTGTTTTATCCCATGAGCTCTGCTTTTGAGAGTCATGAATGATACCACACAGAACACGACAGAAAATGTACAGGTTAACTTCAAAGACTGAAATGTAATCCTTGGAGCAGGAAGAAGTTGTGAAGGCTAGGCTCAGGGGATACTTTCAAATGATCAAAAATTATTTGATCATGGAGAAGCCTGAAAGGTAGATAAGCATTATACCAAATGTAATTGATGTGCTTATTGATGCTTTTTGGTGAATCAGGTTAATATCCATAGCTGCCTTTTACAATTAAACATCCACATGAAAATCCTATTCCTGGACTTACACTTGATATTCGTTTAGGCTTTATATGCTTATGTAAGAGTTTATAAACAAGATTTACAGAGCTGAATTTTTAATTACACCTCAGTTTAATGACCTAAAAGAGAAACATCAGGCTTATTTCCAGAGATACTGAGAATCTACAGTCTTTGCACTGCTATAATGCAGCAACCGAACTCAATGGCTCTGGCAAACAGACCTACTTTATTAGAGCAGCTAAAGTTAAGCAATCAGTATTGAAATGTTCATCTGCAAGAACTTGCTACGAGTTGCATAGAAAACCTGGGAGAGTCATCATTCATACCTGGAATTTCCAGCCTTCAACTCTGTCCATTAATCACGAATCAGTCTTAGGTTTTTCAATTCCATCTAGTGCAGTGGCACTATGGATAGTTTTACAAGATACAAACAGGCAAATGATTTTAAATGCAGCATGTGCAAATTCCCATATAGTGTCTTCATTGTAAGCTGTGTTTCAGGTTGTATTCATGTAGGGGTATCGTTACAGAAGGTGAAGTATCATGGTGAGGCCAGTAAAGATGTGGCTAGGCCTGTTTTCAGCTTAGCTCCATATCATCTGAAAGCTAGATTACTCAGTTACCTCTTTTGGCAGTGCCAATAACTAGCACAAATAACTCCTTTACATTCCTTTGCAGATGTAAAAAGTTATGGGCAAAAGACTATGTCAATTTATGAATGGCAGAAGCAATTCCAGAGCAGTGAGGTGGTTGACTTGGTCTGCAGCCAAAAGTCAGTACTGAATCTTCTTTCTCTTCTGTTGCTGGGCAGCTCTTTGGGCCCTGGTGTCTGACATCAGCAGGATAACTGCCTGGATAAGGATGAATGGCAGCAGCACTCAGAGACTGGTCAGAGACAGTATGGAAGTAGGAAGGCTCATTGAGCACTCACCTACCTTGGATGTTGCAGCCTCAAGAGAAGAGGTGTCTCCTTTCCAGGATTCAGCAGGGACCTTTGTAGAACCTACCAGGGGAGAGAGAGAAGTGAGAGAGGCAGGCAAATTCACCTCCAAGGTTGTAATCTTGCTGCTCAGCGATGATGTGTTTGATAAACTGTAGCAGAGGTGGAGTAGACAGCAGAAGCAGGTACAACCTGAGCTGATTAAATTGTTCTGGAGGACTAGGATTACAAGAGGCGAGAGTGAAAAAACGACTGACATGTCAGAATACTGACCTCTTAATTTGAACTGGCTTTCTAATCAGATCCACTGTAGAGCACGAAGAACTGAACTGTTCACCCACAAGATACTGGTCTAGTTTTACCTTTTACAGTGATTACTGAATTTGCTGAGATTTAGTAATGGAAAATTATTAGGATAAGCTATATGTGGTCCATCAGCTATGAGGATAAAACTGGTACCTGCTCTGGGGCGCTTGTTTTTTTTCTGTCAGGAGTTTTTTTGTAATGACTTAAGTATCCCAGACAGGGCAGATGACAACAATGCTGTCATGCCTAGGCAATGCAGGACAGGCTGTGATTGCCAGCCTCCCATCACAGAAGCAAATACTATGCTGGCAAGGTATAAATCAACCTGAACTCCTTAAGCTAGCACTTGGCTCTAGGGAAGTACATGACAACAGGACCAGCTCAGGGAAGAGTGATTTGATTGCCACTCTAAGCCTTAGCAGGATTTAGTACATGTATTAGATGTTTTGGATTTGGTTTAACTCACTCTCTTCAGAATGTTACAAATAGAAATTAAAGCAATGTTTATGAATACAAATAAAAGTTAACACAGAAATACCAAGATGCTAAAGGTTTGACAGCTACTGTGAAGGTACACCTACTGTACCATAGGCCACAGCTAGTTTCTTCAAGACACAAGGCCAGGTCTGCAAACAACCCTTCCCTTCCCTTCCCTTCCCTTCCCTTCCCTAGAAAACCTACACCCTACACAAGTGGAAATGTTCTGATGAAAATAATAGACTAAAAGTCTTCCTGTTGGCATAGAAATAGGAACAAATCAAAGTCAATACACTTAATATGCTGTCAAAAAGTCTACCTTGTAAAAAAAATCACAAACCCGTGCTCTATTAAAGCAGCCCAGTTTGCGTAGGACTAATCTCCAGTCTCCATACTTCATGTTTGCTTGTTATTGTGTTTCAGTCATAATTTAAAATACAAACACTAGGAAGTGGAACCAGCTAGTTTGGATATGTGTCCAGCTAGGCTTGGGATGAAAAAAGTACCAACTACTCCAGTGGGAATGTTCTGTTCTGAAAGTTGCTGGCTGTGGGCAGGACTAGCTCGGCAAATTTCCCTTCACTATCTTCTCCTGAAATCAATTCTGTCTAGAGACCTGTCTCCTAAAACTGTTAAGAAGCCATGAAAGGTCCTTTTCTTCCCCTGTAAGTTCATGTTCCTTCTTATCAGGAAAAGACTTGTCTTTGATTTTATACTAACAAAGATGCAGGCTTTTTTCCCTTATATTCCAGAATGATGAATTCTCAGTGATAGAGTCAAGTAAAATTGAAAAAATAAACCAACTTTCAGTAGCACTCCTGACACAAGAATTGTTTCTTAGGATGATGTGTAAAATAAAAACAAATTATCGGTAATATAAAAAAAAAATCTTAAAGATACATACAGAATTATTATTTTACATTCTAGATGCAGGACAAGACCATAGTATTTTTCACACAGAGACATGGATGTGCACATTTGTGTATTTATCCAGTAACATGTTTTTTGCAAGTATTTTTCAGTCCATATGTCAAGACAGAACAGAAGATGAATACAAAGGTGATTGGTAGTGAAAGGCAAACTTCCAGCTCTTTCCTCTCATAGCAAGCTGTCATTCAGATGCAAATAATATATCCCAATTTTGCAACATGCACTGTCACACAGGAAAGTAGGAGACTTTGTGGCTTAATTTCCTCAGAGCATAATCTCCATGGAATTCTGCTTAGTGTACCTAAATCCTTAAATAAATACAGAGTAAAATGAGATGTATTTTTAAATTTTTTTATTTTATTGCAGTGGGTATCCTGGAAGTATGTTATTAGATTTCTTCTTCAGTGATAAAAAGAATAACAAAATCTTTCCTCTCTGTAGGTTAATTCATTGGTCCAGCAACAGGTAGGAAGAACTGCTCCCCCCCTGTGAGTACTCTATACAGCAAATATTTGCCTTCAGAGTGAAGTAGCATCAGTGCCAGGTCTTTCCAGGTCATCATGTGCTTCAGGGAACAAGCAGAAAATACAGCCTATGGGCCATTCTACAAACCTCTTCCACTTTTTCTTCATTGACACAAGACAGAGGCTTTCCAACATACCCTGTTTGCAAGATATGCGATGATTTCTTTTTGGCTACAGTTTCCTGGAAGAAATCAACATTTTTCTCAAACACACAGGAAACTTCTCTGAGTAGAATCCAGGACTGGGTGAGACATCAGAGGGATTTTGCTGGTATCTCGTATTGCTTGTGTTAGCATCTCATTGCCACTTCATCACGCCACACTATGTTTAACTGTAGTTTATATATGCATACAGAGCAATGATCTCTACAACTACCTTGGCACAGGACCATGCTAAGTATTTGACTGGCTGTATAATGAGAGAGAAATTGCATCAGTAGCAGTTTAAATTTAGTCTGGTTTAAATTAAGAAATAGGACTGATGAAAAGAACTTGCCTAAGATACTCATAACAACTTAAAAAGATAAAATTCAATTGTGCTAAGAAAAACAGAAGTCTGTGGTTAATCTTTTTTAACTGGGCAAGACTTACCTCACTGTATACTCTGTCAGGGCAAGAGCTGGTTTTGATGGCTTGTAGTGGGAATATTGCAGTCTCCAGAACAGCATCCCACAAAGTTGTTCTTGCATTGCTGGTTGTCAAGTCAAACTATGTTTATCTATTTGCCTTAAACATTTTGTTGGAGGACTACCCACTTGTGGCACCATCTTGTTTGTGGTGCCATGGTTCAGTGGGGGGCAGTGCAGGAGCAGGCACAGCTCTCCCTCACTAGGGTGAAGTGGGGGCCCCAGAGTTGGCTTTGGTGGGGGCCCCAGAGCTGGCTTTGGTGGGTGGAGGGGATGCAGCCGTTGCTGCTGCCCCCGCTACCCTCCCACCTGCTCACTTCCAGAGACTGCCAAAATGAACTGGGGGATATAAGGACTCAGAAGGGAGGGGTGGGGGTCTCTTCCATGCTGGCACTGACTCACACACTTGGATCCGAGCAGCTTGGACCACGCGGCCTGAACTACGTGTTTCCGAGATCATCTACTGCCTTCAATGTGGTGGTTTCTTTCCCTCTCTCTCTTTATCTCTCCCTCCCCCCCCACCTCATTACCTCATGGTGTGCATGTTGGATCGGATACTAAGGACTGGGGTTGTTTTCGGGGATTCATTTCTGTGACTTTGGGTAGTTGCACCCCGCTGTGGCTTTGTTGTGCATTCTGGTATCTTGGTGTGTTTAGGTTTGCTGGAGCCAGAAATAAATAATGTTTTGATATTCACCCCGGGAGTGACCTTATTGTCTTCTGGATAACCACACAGACAAACGAATCCACTTTCCCTCCAGTCCGGGCTGGACATGAGTGTATGGCTTGTGGGTCCGGGTTGTGACACTGGTGAAGGTGGTGCATTGCTTATACTTAGGAGATCAGATGCTTGTAAGTAATTGGCTGAAATTGCCCATTATCTGTCTCATTTTGTATACAAGTTTTTATATCTGTGTGCACATAAGCTCACACACATGTGAACATACATGTGTGTGATATGTAGCAGACACACACAAGCACACAATATATACAGAGACATAAGCATTTACAAAGAGGGATAGTTTTAGTTTTAGCCAAAACATTTAGGCCACTTTACAGAATGGAAATAGAAATCCTCCCATTTAGTCATACGTCAGAGTTATAGTGACTTTTTCTCTGATACCTTTAGCATAATCTCCACCCACTACGCACTCTGCCCTCTTCAACTGCCTGTAGTTAGACATCATCTAGCAAGAGAACATCTCACCTAGCTTCCCAGTTTAACAGATTAACTAGGGAGTATATGTATGGTGCAAAGCCTCTCTCAGTTTTTGGTGTGTCTAGGCAAGCGTAGCGTATCTAAACCTCCAAGCAGCAGGCCCAGCCCTCTGACTTCTGATGAGATTTTGGCCCAAATATGCTGCCAAGCAACTCCGTGATATTACAGTGTGTCTGTACAATTCAGGAGCAGGAGCCAAGCTGATGACAAAACCTCACAGGTCACAGTTTTGGCACTGATGGAAATTAGATTATGTAGATTAGCTCAAAGTTGTTCAAGTGCCAGGAGAGCCTTTTGTGTAAACTAGAAACCCTTCTGTAAAAGTACTGCATAACTGCTTGTTTGCTTTCAGTAGCTCTTTATCATCAACCAAAGGCTAAGGTGATTTATTAAACCTGCCACATATTAGGCAAATAGCCATCAGATTATGGTTTAAATACTATGGTATTTGCCCAGAGGGTTCTCTCATGCATCATATATGAAGTTTAAATAAAAGCTGCAAATTGTTCACAACCTTTTCTGAATTTCCTTTGAACTGTTTGAATAGCAACAACAGCCTGATTCCTTCTATACCAGTCCCATCTTTTCAGTCCCAGAAGAACAACTTACATGGAAGTTACCTTTACAGAATGTACTGCAGAAGAACCACTCTCAGCCAATTGATACAATGAGGACACAATATCCTTGCAGTTCCTGAAAGCAAGTTACTTCTGTGCTTTAGAGCTTGTCTTCAAAATCTTTTATTTGCCTTCACTCACAATCCATTCCATACAATTCTGAACATTCCTAATATAGACAACTGTTCGGATAATACTAAAAAATATAATCATAACACAACGCAACACAACACAGCACATCACATAGTGTGTAATATACACATATTATACATCATACATTACATTATATATAATGCTGTATATGAAATATACCAGCAAGTCCACAAGAGGGCCACTAAGATGACCAAAGGGCTGGAGCACCTCTCGTACAAGGACAGGCTGAGAGAGTTGGGCTTGTTTAGCCTGAAAAAGAGAAGGCTCTGTGGAGCCCTTTTAGCAGCCTTCCAGGACTTAGTGGTCCTCCAGCACTTAGAGGGCCTGCAAGAAAGATGGGGATGGGCTCTTTATCAGAGAGTGCAGGGATAAGATGAGGAGTAATAGTTTTAAGCTGAAAGAGGGGAGATTTAGATTAGATATTAGGAAGAATTTGTTTCCTGTGAGGGTGGTGAGGCAGTGGCCTAGGTTGCCTAGAGAAGTTGTGGATGCCCCATCCCTGGAGATGTTCAAGGTCAGGCTGGGTGAGGCTTTGAACACTCTAATCTAGTGGAAGGTGTCCCTGTCCATCGCAGGGAGTTTGGAACTGGATAATCTTTAAGGTCCTTTCAAACCCAAACCACTCTACAATTCTATGTAGGAATTCAGCTGTACATTTGTAATGAACAGCAACAGGAAAATTTCTGTTGTAAATACTTTCAGTAATAACAATACGATACTTCTAATTAAACTTTAATGCTAATCTCACATATCTATATTAGCAGTGTAACTATAAAAAGAAAACCCACCCCAAAGACAGTTAAAAGTATTCAGGAATGATCAGTTGCATATGTGAAAGCTAAATGAGGTATATTTAATTCACCTTACTAGCTGTTCATCTGTAGTTTATGCTACTTGCTTTTAATGGTTTTAATGCTTTTCCCCATCCTCAATCAGCACTTAATCTCCATCCTGTAAATTCTCTTAATTATTACAGGACAGAAGGAAAGTAATATGAATGCAAGCGAAGCACTGTACCTTTAAAAGCCATTCATAGTTAAAAGCAGCAGGGGAAGAAATTGAATTTAACAAGAGCTACAGTTTCTAAATTATTGTGTGGTAAATCACAAAAAGGTCAATAATTCATTCTTTGACTGCGTCCACATAGCACAGCAAAATATTTAGTTTGTGAGACGACAACAATATCTCATGAGCCTTGCACAAATACAGTCAAAACTTGCATAACTTGAAATAATTTAGAGACTTTGGAAATTTGGTATTGCAGAGTAGCTACATTACAGATTGAAAACAACATAATAGAGGTACCTGTACAGATGCAGACTTTAAGTTCAATTTCAAATCCCACCTACTTCTATGTGTACTCCCCAGTGTCCCAAGTCAGCTAATCAGTAGTGATGCTACTTGTAATGCAACATGTAAGTTCAGGATAATCGAGATTACTGTAAATAATATACTAATAATACAGTAATACACTAAAATTTTTAAATTATTAGTTATTAAATTGTTACATGCTTCTGTGGAGGCTGATGTATATTTACTTTTCGCCATATGTAAGGATGTATTTTTATTAACTCTCAGTCCTGCATACTTAGCCAAGGACGCTGAACTCTGCATTCTTATCATGCATTTGTTGTTAATGGCCATGCTCTGAACTAAAATAAGACCTCAGCCACACCCAAACACCTTCACTCTTTGTGTTAGATTTGCACACAGCCTGGCTGAACTTGCACTTGGGCAATTGCTTGGGATTTTTCTGTGGGGCCACCAGAGAAAGTTGTTGCCTTGCTTGACTTTGCCATTAGAAGCAATAGATGTGCTTGAAAAGACTCTAGAAAAAGAACAGTTACTGAAAAGAGGCTCACTTTACATTGTCAAATACAGGATAAATCCACAATTTCGGATGAATTTTTGGCATTACTGTAGTTAGTTCTCACTGCTCTGCTTATGTAAAGCAGCCATTGCAACCAGATCAACCAGTCCCTCAAGAAATCCCATTACGTATGGAAGTGAGGACCTGTGCATTTCCACATGGCATCGTTAAATAATGCTCCAGTTGGTCTTCCAAGTCACCTGCAATGGCTCTCACCTACTGTGACTGCTTCTTTGAAACCCTGCAAGATTAAAATGCAATTCATTTAAATTTGAACCAAGACTGCAGCTTGGTAGTGCTGTGCAAGCCAAGCACATAAAACATATAGCCATATAGCTCCTTTCCATAGCCATTGGAGCATCTGAGGATTTGCTTGCTTGCTCGCTCTTTAATTCTGCCCAACTTTCTCTGATTACTGGAAAGAAGAGTTAATAAACATTTTTTGTTTTTAGAGACCTGCTTGGTGAGATGGATTTGAAACTCAGCCTCCCTGTGCCAGAGGTGGGAACAGGGTAGGATGGGGACTGAGGCTGAACTGCAAGAACTTGATATCATTCCTTTCTGCAAAGGAAGGTGATGGCTGGGGAGAATAAGATGAACTTGGTATTTTCTTAAAGCTTCCTAGTATAGCAGTGTTATGGAAGATGTAGGGATGAATACAAGAAAAATAAAAAGAAAGAAAAGCAAAGGAGCTCGGGCATGTGCTGGACTGGATGGTGGGTGATGCTGTGAACATGAAGACTCTGGCTCAGGTTCCAGTGGTTTGTATATGCACACTCTAAAGTGCAAATATTTAGTGTCAAGTTGGGGATGTCACCCAAGCTGGGGACGGCTTGTGTTGGGACAACTCTGGAGTTCAGGGTGGGTTTTTTTTATAAATTCCTGCAAAATGTCATGTGGATGTGCCCTATGACTTCATTGTCACTGTTAGCCAGTTTATCTACATTAATAGCTGGTTTAGGTAGCACACACAGACTGCCCTAAGGGTAAAAGGAGACTAGGAAGGATAAAGATAGGAAGAGGAGAGCTTGAAGTAGCAGAAAATAATTAAGAAGAGGTGTTTTTATTGTGAATTTATGGTTTCAGAATTCTCTTTTGTTGATGTGTAAGAGAGAATGTTTCCCATTGTGCTGTTAACATTTGTTCCCTATCACTTGCTGGGAGCATTTTTGTTTCCCACAGTCCCTCAAAAGGCTCGAGTCTTCATATTCTGCCTGCACTACTTTGTATCAACTGCCTTGGACATTTCTACTTTTTATGTACTTCACTTTTCATTTAGCTTTCTAGAGCCACAGAACTCGTAGCCTTAAAGCTTAGGATAACATGACTCCCTGATCTCTCAGAAAAGCCTAAAAGAAATTGGCAGGAAAGCAACTTGGATTATGTTCCTGTTTATATTTTACTCAATAGAAGAATTTTAAACTGTGGGGTATACTTATTTACAGAAGTATTTTACAACAGAAAAGAGCCATTTTTTGGCTTGATGAAAAAACGAGGGTGGTTATACATTGCTTAGAAATACAAATTACCTAGTCTTACAGGAAGTTGAATGATGTTAAAAAATTAGTATTAACATAAAACAGAGTCCACCAGCCTTTCTTCAAAATCATATGTATGTTGTGACCATCTTGTAGCTTCCATACATGAGTACCTATCTTCTTGACTCTCTGACTTGCTTTGAGATCCTCTGTCTTTGGTAAAAAACTTGCTATTTGCTTGCCAGTCCATACGGCTCCCTTGAAGTTTACTACCTGTCACGTCTTCTATCAGACTGTTAGCCAGGTCTTCTATCATGCACTGGTGGAGTTCAAGGTCCAGAGGGATATGGGACAGGCGAAGAGTAGAGTCAGGACACTAAATTTCAGGAAAGCAGACTTCCAGCTCTTCAACGAGTTANCGATGATCCGGTGGGTCTCTTCCAACCCGGTTATTCTATGGTCCTCTGAGACAAGGGAGCTAGGAAATATTCAAGGATGCTTTCCATAATACGCAAGAGTGCTCAGTTCCCATATGTAGAAAATCAGGCAGGGAAGGGAAAAAAACAGCGTGGCTGAGTCAAGATCTGCTGGTTAAACTGAAGAAGACAAGGGAACTGCACAGGCAGTGCAACCAGGGACAGGGAACCTGGGAAGTGTACAGGAACACAGCCTGGTTTTGTAGGGATGAAATCAGGAAGGCCAGGGTGCACTGGGAGCTAAACTTTTCAAGGGAAGTAAGGACTAAGAAGAAGGGCTTCTACAGGTACATTAATCAGAAAAGGAAGGTTAAAGAGAACGTACCCCCAGTGATGGTTGAGAATGGTGACCTTATGTCAAGAGATGAAGAGAAGGCTGAGGTACTTAACGACTTTTTGCCTCAGCCTTCACTGATAACCACTCTCCTCACCCCTCCTGGATCATGGGACAGCAAGATGGGGCCTCGGGGAATAAAACCTCCCCACAATAGAATAGGATCAAGTTCATGACCACCTGAGAAACCTGAACATTTATAAGTCTAAGGGATCTGATGAGATGCATTCCAGAGTTCTGAGGGAATTGGCAGATGTCGTTGCCAAGTCACTCTCCATGATATTTGAAAAGTCATGGCAATCAGAAGTCCCTGGTGAAGGGAAGAAGGGTAAGGTTTTGCCCATTTAAAAAAAACATTTAAAACCTTTCAAACCTTAAAAACCAGCCCTGAGAACTACTGACCTGTCAGCCTTACCTCTGTGCCTGGGAAGATCATGGAACAGATCCAGGCAGCCAGCATGGCTTCACCAGGGGCAAATTCTGTATGACCAACTTAGTGGCTTTCTATGGTGAGGTGACTGCAGTAGTGAAAACCGGTAAACCGATTCATGTGTTCTATCTAAACTTCTGTAAAGCCTTTGATACTGTCCCCCACAACATCCTTCTCTCTAAATTGGAGAGATATAGGTTCGATGGGTGGACTATTTGGTAGATAAGAAATTGGTTGGATGGTCACATTCAAAGAGTAGCGGTCAATGGCTCGAAGTCCAGATGGAG
>WAAB01025681.1:3694-24908 GCA_013389865.1 Piaya cayana | reverse complement strand
TCCATCTTTACATGCAGCAGTTCAAAAATGCACAGTAAACATGCCTCAACCCATTTTTCTCATTGTTAATTGCATTGTTTCTTTCTTGGTTTGGGCATTTTTTTACATTGCTCCTTAAATTTCTTACAATTAAAGACTAAGCAGTAATGCTTTTCCATAAGTCAGAGAAAAAAAAAATCTGACTATGCAACAATTAAAGCTTTACAAGTTTAAAATCTGTTTTCATAGCACATCTGAGATGATATCTGTGGACTAGAATTAGATACATATTCTGGGTATTCAAACTGCAAAAGGCAGTGTTAAAAACTGGTTCGAGTGTGATGGGTTAACCTTAGCTGGAAGCAAAACTCCCAACCAGCCAATCTCTCACTCCCTAGCTCAGCCCTCATAGTGGGAACAGGAAAAAAAATAGGAGGAGGAGGAATTAGGAAAGCTCATGGGTTGAGATAAAGACAGAAAGATTGAATCATAGAATAACCAGGTTGGAAGAGACCCAAAGAAAAAAATCCCGCTGAGGTCATGAGGTACAGCCCTGGTTTCAGATGCTGCTCCGATGTGGGTCACTGGTTAAGGGAAGGTTGGTTGTCCTACTGGTCTAGTAGCCTTAGATAATAATCCTAATGCTGATTTAAACAGAAAATAAAGATGAATTTTGTCTAGGTGGGTTATCTAAGTTTTGTTCTTTAAACAAGAGTTTTAGAACATATCAAGGGGCCAAAGCTTCCTCACTTTGCTCCTGAGTGAAATTATGTTGTCACTCAGGGTATAATCACCACCACCACCTTACACAAAGCAGAATTAACACCATATTAAAAAAAATACCACAAAGACCTACAATTTTATTGTTGTCACTGACATTAAGGCATGAAAACTATATCTCAATGTACCCATCAAGGACCTGTTCTAACTACTAGACCTATAACCTCTGAGTGGGAAAGAAGGTATAGGAACAGCTTTGATTTGCAAAGATCCAAACCACACGATGGCATTTAGCATGGTCATTACTGCAGGGGGACCCGCAGAGCTTGAAATTACTTTGACTAGATCAACAGTGAAGAGAAAATATGAGCCACCTAAGCTTGTAGACATTGGATGGAAAATGAGAAAATCAAGCAGAAATGAGATTGACATTGGTACTTATTGTCTCTTAGGCATAAATGGTTAGTGCTATTGACATTCACAGAAGATGTGGCAGGCCATGAACTGAGGAGAATCGGGGACAAAAATCAGATTTATCTAATTAAAGTAGTTGCCCATATTGCAAGTGTTTCCAGGTATACCACTTCTCGTCCTAGAGAGGGTACCCAAAATAAACTTGAGAACTCGTACTGCAAAGTATTTCTCACTGTTTTGGTTCCAAGTAGAGCGCATGGAGCCCAGCTCTGTTGTAGATGCATGTGTTTGGTCTGATTAATTTCAGAATTTAAAATGATCAAATGTGTTTTTTAACAGGCTGAGGATCTTACCGCTTCAGATACCAGGTCTGAGCTCTAATTGCTTTTTTTATTGCCATGAGAAAACAGCAAATGTCACAGCTACATTATTTTTATAATGGGAAAAAGTTTTTCTTCTTCCATTGTCTTCATACTTAAAAATAAATATATGGGGTTTGTAATTTTCAAATATCCAGAGGAAACAATGATCTGTGAGAGACCAGGCATGATAAAAATCTCATTTAAAAAGTGATTGATTGGGGATATTATATTACTGAAAACAGGAATTGTTACTGAACAAGAATTAGCTACTGAACAGGAATGAAATCCGCTAAGCAAGATGAGTGATATGGAATGGGAAATAAATATAAATGGAACAACAGCAAAAAGAAAGAGTACAAAGCAGAGAGGGCAATGAAAAAGGATAGATAAATAGTAGTGTTGAAATGCATTCCTCTCTAACCATTCCTGCCTGTAGTTTTGAATACCTTCCCTCTTTAGGCTTCGGTCCCACAGATAGGTGTGAAAATAAAAGTTGACTCATGATCAGCTCGACAGGAATGCGGTTATGTTTACACTTCATCACAGCTTCAGGATCTGAAGAAGTGGGAGTGACCTACTTCTTACTGTTTGTAAATAGATGAGGTTTGCGAGTGGTGAGACACAAAGGGAAAATGTATGTTTACGTGGATGGCAAGAAGGTAGAGCCAGAACAGCTAATGCAGCTATTGAAATCATAGTAAACTTCATCTTCAGAGCCTTATCAGGTCTCTGACATTGAGTAAAAGGCCTTAATACAGCTCATATTATACTCTGCCTGTAATTGCTTTGGATTGTGGTTAGAAGCAATTGCCTTGAAATAAAGGAGTTTTCATCCAATGACTCAATGCCTGATGCAATGTTATAATTTTAGGGCCCTAGTCCCCCACAGTACTCTCACCTGTGTTTTAGAAAGTGCTGAGCACCTGCGGTTACTGTTGAAGTCAAAAGACACGGCGCTTGGAGTGTCAACACCTTACCAAGCTGAATCAGTGTGAAGAAACAAGCTGCTATGTGTAAAACCCAGGAATGTGCTTTGTTGTGTAGGCAACAGGAGTCACATTCAGCTGGGGAGGATCTTCAGCGGGTTCTCTGCACTCCAATACATTTTAAACCTTCTGTGTGCCTAGGACTGGAGTTGGCAGTATACTAAACCTTCAGAACATGTTGCTGAACACTGGAAATTAAATGCAGAAGAAGCTGCGTCCTGTTGTAAAACCCGAACAGCCTTTGTATCTTATCACCTGGCCCACTTACACTTTTCCTGTGCTCTCCTGGAGCCAAGAAAACAATCCCACCTTGCATGCTGTCTCACCACCTCCAAGATGTTCAACTCCGCAGGCAGGTGACGTAGAGAAAAGAATGAAGAGAGTGGGAGCCCAAGCATGTGTTAACACTTTGTGTAGTTCTGGATCTGACACATTCCCTCGCAGAATCTTTCCACTTCCCCACTCCCTTCCCTGGGCATGTAAAACTCCTCACTGCTTCAACACAGGGAAGCACAAATGAGAAAAAGAAGCATATTCCCAACTTCATAAACTTCAGTGAACACACTGCCTGGTGAACGGACTGGAGGCTGATGATGTGCCTACAAGAAGGGTCGCAGGGAGGATCCAGGGAACTCCAGGCCTGTCAGCCTGACCTCAGTGCCAGGGAAAGTCATGGAGCAGGTGATCTTGAGAGCTGTCATGAGGCACTTGCAAGAGAACCGGGTGATCAGGCCCAGCCAACATGGGCTCACAAAAGGCAGGTCCTGCCAAACCAACCTGATCACCTTCNGAGGGCTCCCTTAGCAAGTTTACAGATGACACTGAGCTGGGTGGAAGTGTGGATCTGCTGGAGGGTAGGAAGGCTGCAAAGGGATCTGAACAGGCTGGATCCATGGGCTGAGACCAATGGGATGAGGGTTAACAAGGCCAAATGGCGGGTCCTGCCCTTGGGGCACAACAACCCTGAGCAGCTCCAGACTAGGAGAAACCTGGCTGGAAAGTGCCTGGAGGAGAAGGACCTGGGGGTGTTGGTTGAGAGGGACTAACCATGAGGCAGCAGTGGCCCAGGTGGCCAAGAAGGCCAATGGCATCTTGGCTTGGATCAGACACGGTGTGACCAGCAGGGCCAGGGAGGTTCTCCTCTAGTGAGAAGAGCTCCTTGAATCCTGTGTTCAGTTCTGGGCCCCTCAGCACAAGAAGGATGTTGAGGCTCTGGAGCGAGTCCAGAGAAAAGCAACAAAGCTGGTGTTTTGTAGGTAGGTTTGACTTTGAGGACTCAGAATCTTCCTGAGATTTAACACATTACTTCCCTTCACAGTAAGTGTTGAATTCTCTTGTTAATGGAACCATAGGGTGGAAGATGCTTATGCTTCAAAACAATCAAATTTACAGAGGTGTTGTTGCATTTCACTGAAAGGCAGCACTTTTAGGTTTGAAGCTAAAGAACTCTTCCCTAGAGGTTTCTACTGCAGGCAGATTTAACCTGTTCATCTATATTCCCCTATAGCTTTCAAGTCTGCCCCAGAGCTCAGACTGGTGTATCACAAGAGTCCATGTGAGTTTTTCCATTATTTTTTGCTTTAGAGCAGGGTTCTTACAAGACCTGATGCCCTCCATGATTCTTGGTTGGTGAATATTTGTACCTTGACATCTTAATCCACCAATTGTATGTCCTGATATTTACATGTTGCACTAGTGAGAGGGCGTAAAATCTCAAAGGTGCCTGAGTTCTCATATCTTACTCTGTTTAATGAAGCTGGCAGTTCCCACGTATATCACATTATCTAGCTGAAATGACCAAGTGCATTCCACACCGACTTCAACGATAAGGAAATTACCTCATTTAAATATATTCATCTGGAGCTGTGCTTCCTGATCTCTAAGGAAATACTGAAAAAAAATATAAACACGCCTGCAGTGTCTGATGTCAGCCGTGGTCTGTTCTCCCTGGTTTAGATTTCTACATTTCATTTGAATTCACACTGCATTAACCGTATGCAAGGAGTGCATTATGTGAGGATTTAGGTGTTGCTTATCCTTCTCGGTTTTAGCACTACAGTAATCCAGTATTTCACATCCCTAGAGTTTCTCTGCCTCGCTGTGATTGCTGCAAATTCATGCAGATACGGAAAGCTGAATAATCGATCAGAGCCTGTATTGACTTTTGTGTCTCAGACCACAGATTCAACGTTCTGTTAACCTGTGAAAGGCATCCAGATGTTATTCAGCATCCAGTCTTTACCGGAGTATCTTGATGCCTGTCTTGTCCCAGACAATAACATTTCTCAGTTCTCTAGAGTTTGTTCGCCAGCCTACAATAGAATCATAGAATCATAGAATCACCAGGTTGGACGAGACCCACAGGATCATCAAGTCCAACAATTCCTACATACAGAAGAGCCAGCATGAGACAATTAAGTCCCAGATCAAAAGAAATTTCTTCCCTCTGACACTCTGGCTCCCAGTTCCACTACATTTCTTCATTAAAAGATCTTCTACTGCTGGCATGATTCTCTAAATGCTGACGAACAACACAAGGTAAACAAAATCCACATTCTAGGGCTCTAGTTGTATACCAGCAGCCTGGAAAGGGTAAGTTCTAAGGTGGGAATGATTCCTAGGCTGCTCAGAGCTTCTTCTCTCCCGCTCAGCCTGACCAACAACCAGCCCTGTGCTTCACCTGCTTATGGACAATCTCCTCCAGCCTTGAGGTGGCACAGGAGATAGGCTGGGACAGACCCAGTGAAGTCAGAGATCTACTCTCAGTTCTTCCAAACTGAGGAGCATGATTTAGTATTTGATAGGAATGGTTGGACTCGATGACCCGGTGGGTCTTTTCCAACTTTGTGATTCTATGATTCTACGAAACCACTGTCCTGTTGCTGCTCACACCCTGCTCAGGCAGGTAAGAAAGGATACAGGAGGCTTTCTGTCCCAGGACCCTGAGGTCAGTTGAGCCAAGCAAAGCAGCATCCGTTGACACACAGACCATGATTATCTCTTTCAAGTATCAATAGTTAAGCAGAAATTGAATCATTTTGTGAAATATAGTCATGTTCGGGTTTTTTTCTATTTCTGAAGTATAAAATATTTCACCTATGATGCTGTCATAAAATCTCAGTCTTGTCCTGAGATACAAGGGGCAAAGCTAGGAGACACTAAGGTCTCTCCATAAAGGAATTAAAATTAAATGAACCTGGGAGTCATATGATTAGACCAGTGACCTGAAATTGTCTAGATTCTTTTATCTACTATTTTTCCATCTTTCATGGTATGAAGTAATCATTTAGCATTCAGGCTTGCTGTAAAGAAACTGTGGACATGTCTGAAAGAGTGGTGGCTTTAAAATTATTGGGAGAATATACTGTGTATCCATCTGAATCCACCCAAGTACTTCTTGAAAGTCACCATTATTTCATTTTTTTTTAAAAAAAAAGGCATGAACACTTTTGACTATTTAAACTGTCCCATTTCCATGTGTTTGAATCAATATGAGGGTTTCTTATTTGTTTACTACAAGTATTTATGTGTGCTGTGCGCTATAAAAAAAAGCTAAAATAAAAAAGAAATATTGTAATGTTGTTTAAACAGAAGGCTCTGAAAGAAATAAAACAGGTTGCACTCTTTCTTATAGAAATCTGAAATTATCAGTTTTTTGTGCTGATGCTGAAAAAAGCCAAGTTTTGGAATCAGCCTTCCTACTCTTGGCACCGGATTCGTAATGAATTTCTCCTTTTTCTTTTGTTGCCACTGACCACAGAGGCTATGCTGACCTGCACCTAATTCCCTCTAGCAAATTATTCCACTGTGGTGTTTTTCTCTTTAGTTGGTAAATTTGAGTTCCTGCTTATTACTGTTCGGTTATTCTTTTGGCTCAGCATTACATAGAAATTTAGCAAACGAGACTCTTTTAATTCCTTTTCCCCCTTTCCAGTCAGATGGCTGCCTTAAAGCAATATGTTTTGATGAAAAACAGAGTTGCTCTTAAGATACGAGTTTCTCTTTTTTTTCCCCTCTATAATTTTTGATGGCACCTGGGGTGGGGAGAGCCTGCAAGAAGGAATGTTATATATGTGGTGCTTGTGAGCATCACAGGAATGGAATGTGGAAAATTGTCTTGTCTTGCTTTTCCTTTTCCCACTTACTTTTGTGTCTACAGACTTTTCCTTTCTTCATTTGTTTAGAGGGGTTGGGGATGGGGTTCGATTTCTTTTTTCCTCTTTCTTCGCTTTTTTTCTTTCCGACGTTTTAGAGGCACTTTTAGGAAAGTCAGCTCAATTTATGCTAGCAATTATCCCAGAGGGGCAGGTACTAATCGCTCTAATTATTACTTCAGGGTCATATGAGGAGATTTAAAGCCTGAGGCAAACTACAAAGGAGTAGGTTGAAAATTAACTTTCTTGAATTTGAGAGGCAGCTGATAACTCCTGGTATTGCAATGTTCTTAGCTACTGAGGGAGACCCTGAGAGAGCAGGTGGAGCAAATGGAATAGAAATACGTCTATATTTCTATTTCCCTGATTTTTCAGTAGGACAAAAGGCTAGATTAATGGCATGGTTGCAATGAGATTCTTCTTGGTTTAGAGAAATAAATTTTAAGAGTGAGTTAGAGTGCACCACGAGAGCCAGAAAATGTGAAAGGATGAGTTCCTACCATCCCTGCAGCAAGGTAATTTGGACTCACCTAAATAGAAACAATTGTAAGATCAAGACATCACGATCAAGCCCAGCAACAGGTAATAAAACTCACCTGAATGTCCAAATTAAGACTCTGTCGTTACTGATGTGAAAATTCAGTCATTCAAATAAAATGTTTGCTAGTCCAGCGGCCTCGTTCAGCACTGATGTTTTGTTTTGGGAAAGTTTTAATAGCTCTGGGTTTTTAAAACTTTCTGAAGTAGTTGCAGAAGAAAAGTCTTTCTAGATCTTAGCATATTTGTGTGACAGGAATGGTTGGACTCAGTGATCCGCTGGGTCTCTTCCAACCTGGTGATTCTATGATTCTATGTTTCTATTCTATAATATCCAGTACAAATGAAAATCTGCTTGGAGACTCCAGTGGACATTTTAGCTCAATACAAATATAAATAATTATTACCAACCTGAAATAAGTCATTTGAGGAGCCCGTGTTCACCATTCAACAGTAAAACCCCAAGTAGGTCTCAGACATTTAGGAAAAAAAATGAAAAAGAAAGACACACAGAAACCAGGTGAGAACTTGTTTTAGTTATTTCTGTTTGGACATGATTCTTCTTTCTTGTCTGGACAAGGTCTAACGATAGGTTTACACCGGTTTTGATTAATAGATTAAAACACATCCTGGTTTTCGTGCCAGAGTCTTCCCTTGTGTTAAGTGACAGGACGCATCCTGGCCTGGCAGTAGGTTGCGTGTGTGTAATGGGAAGGGAAATTTATCTCCCAGATTCTAATCCCTACTGTAAATCTTGTAAGCACATGTACTCACCAGGGCTTTTTTAATATTAAGAGATAAAGACGATTTAGCTGGTACTAGCAGGTACCAGTAAACGTAGCTTAGTTTACAGTCACCTCATCCATTGATAGCTGACTGGAAGGGTAGGCGGTTGGCATGAGATCCTAATGAGAAGACAGATTGCCTGTCTTGGCAAGGTTTAGTTAATGACTGAGAACTTAGTCAAAAAATGTAACAAAAAAAAAAAGCTGCTATGTAGGTTATGTATAATCACCAGGCTCTGTCAGGTGTTGATGTAGACTGTGCTCGAGCCTTCACCTCATGCAAAGTGGTGCTCAAGCCTTCAAGAAGAGGTTTGATTAAAATTCTATAAACACATAATTCTGTAGGAAAACAGCAGTTAAAGAAGCAGGAGGCACTGGAAGCAGACAATAGAAGGCTATGGAGGTGTTTTCTAAAGGTTAGAAGAAATCTCTCTCGAGTAACATCATCTTCCCTGTAAGGATATTTCAACATTTCAGTTGAAAAAGGCAAAAAACAAAGCAACCAGTGCAATGTCTGTCAGAAATTTAAGCGAGTTTTCTGTCAACAAAATATTCCCCGAGATTTTTAGGCTTGGAATCTTTGAGACTGGTGACGTTTGAAAAAAAAATCTCTCTTATAATTTGAGTTGTTTCTTTTCAAGAAGTCATAGAAAACGAGGCAGAAGGGGAGATGGCAGAGTCCATCCCTTCAAAACTAAGAGTGGTTGGACTCGATGATCCGATGGGTCTCTTCCAACCTGGTGATTCTATGATTCTAAGAGCTACTCTAGCTACATTAGCCCTGACAGAGGTTTGGGAAGGCACCTACTCCATTGAGGCAGAATAATCCTAACCTGAAATTTGCAGCTTTCTGTTAAACCTTCTGAGTCCTGGTCTCCTGCTCCAGGTCTGGAACCACAAGGCACAGAGAAACAAGCATCCTCTGCCTTTGTAGCAGCCCTCAGAGGAGATTTTATTGTCTGTCCCCAGTCTTGCACAGACAATCAGGCTTCATTTTGAGTGTCGTGTAAGAAGATGTGCACAGGAGGAATCCACAAGGTCCTCCACAAAGAAATGTTTGTGGTGTTTTAATATTTTCTAGTATATGACCACTGAACAGTCCCACAGTTAGTATTGTCTTGGTAATGGGCAACCCAGAATGTTCTCACTTTATAAGAATCAGTTCTCTTAAACCTTGCTGGTGTGACTGTATATAAACAAACACCCACACAGACACACAAGTAACTTCAAAAAATTCAGTTGGGAACCCAGCCAGCTGATGCCACAGACTATCCTTTCTGTCATAAAGCCTCCTCTGATGGCATATTTTTAATAGAAAAAAAATCACTTTAATATCAAAATTCAATTTAATAGCCATAGGAAGTTTCTCAGAGCATGTTTCCAAGATACCGATTACCCTTTTCACTAGAGCCGTCTGTCTGACCAGTACGTTTCTGAGTTTTTACTTCCTTTTTTAATATTTTTTTAAGTGCAAAGTTCAGCCAGTAGTGTTGAAGCTCCAGCTTTGTGCACAGTCCAACCCTCCCCACAAACACTAGACCATGTGGTGAAAGATTGTCCAATGCCCTGTCCTTTTAAATGGAGGAATCTGCTTCTTTTTGGAGTGGATGTTCTCCCCCTCCACTTACAGCTCCCTTTGGTTCTTTTTCCAGTGCCAAGACATGAGTAGTAAATGGGCTGTAGCATCTTCTTGAGTGCAGGGACTTCTACAACAGTCCCTGCACAAAGAGTAGAGGACCAGACTTCTCCTTTGACCACACAAAACACAGGTTTTCACATCCCTATCCCTTAGGAAGTTAATAACCTGTTAGTCAACAGTAGATTAATTGGGTATCACCAAGGTGTCTGAGATTTCAGCAATCCAATATGTGGTGTTTGACTGAAATTATGAAGACGCAAACAAAAAGAGTGGAATCAAAAAACTCTGAGTCATGTGATGTTTCTCCAGAAAGTCGTCTTGCTTGGTAACAGATTTGCTGAAGTGGTGGGATCATGAGTAGGACAAAGCCACGATCACAGAATCATAGAATCACCAGGTGGGAAGAGACCCACCGGATCATCGAGTCCAACCATTCCTATCAAACACTAACCCATGTCCCTCAGGACCCCGCAGATAGGACGTCTGCTCTTTTACCTTGTTAACTCCAGTCTCTCCTGAGGAAAATCAAAGAAGATTGAATTCAACAACAGAAAACATGAAGCCCTTGGCATCTTATTGTGCTTTATTACACCCCAGAGAATTAGATGTGCACCTTCTGCCACTATGCCCTTACCTGTGGGAATGCTCCCAAGAGGCTTAAATACATTTCGAAACACTAATTGTTAAATTAAGTACTAAAGTACTAAACATGAAATGAATAATTAAATAAGATCTAGAGCCTTTAACAGAACAAGCCCACATGGCCAACAGCCTAACAAATTGGAAGCTATTCAGACGTAGATGATCTCATTTCCAGCTTTGGGTCAGATTTTACTGTTCATCAAGGAAGCACAGCTCTGGAGAATGAGTTGTGTGATTCTGTCCTTAAAATTCTACATGGCCTTGGAAACAGTTTTGCTGGTTTCCCATCTTCTGATAGTGTCTGTCCCATTCGTACATACAACAAGCTCTTCAAAGCACAAGTATTTTTACAGTGAGCTTCTAGAGCAACTAGAATAAAGTTGTCTCTGCCTTCCATACATAGAAAATCCATGAAAAGTGAGGGAGGTACAGACAAGCCCATGATCTAATCATAGGTGATCTGCAGTTCTATGATTTCTTTCCACAGAAAAGCTGGGTAACAGAAAGGCACATGACTTGCCAAACCTGCTGGGGATGTGCTCTCGCTAACAAAATCTTTTCTTATATGACTTCCAGACGTGCCAGCATGAATCCATAAGCACATCATTCTACCCATCAGAAGAATATATTGTGATCACCAGCGTAGTGTGACCTGCCACACACAAATTCCTAGTTGGACTGGAGGACAGAGTGCACAGTAGCCTCAAAATTAGAAAATTAAATCGTGTGAGGTTTAGAGGGAGAGCCCGTAAACACAAAACAATTCTAACACATTCCAGCTGGTCAGAGAATGCAAGCTGAAAGCACACAATAATGGGATAATTTTATTTTGAGCTGGGTTTCACTCCAGCCTTTACCATAGCCTTATGTGGGCTTGGCATACATGTTCTGAACTGTACTTTTAACTTCAAAAGGGGATAAAGACTAATTAAAGCATCCCAGACTGCTGTGAGAAGACAGGGAAAAGGGGCTGGTGCAGAGATGCTGAGCGGTCCTGGCTCCAGCAGGCCAGCACCAAGGGCAGCCGCGAGCAGCCTGTTGTGCCTCTGTGGACTCAGTGTGTGACACAGAAAAGAGTAGAGAGAAAAAGTCCATAAGCTCATGGATCTTTATTAACACGGAGCTTACGTAAATTGCACATTAAATTGGTTACAATACTTCCACTTGGCAAGAAGAGAGGCAACCATCTGGACTGATGTGATTAGCAATGCTCATTCTAATATTCTTTGACTAAAAAGCACACAGTTCTCTGGAAACAGATATAGATGAGAAAAAACGGAGGATTTCTTTAAACTGTATTAATAGTGGAAGTTGCGCCGTGTAATTCCGATTCATTTGGGTAATGAGGTGTACTAATTTTCAGACTCAGTCCAGTTTAGACACACAGCATGCATATGCCCTGTAATAGGATTGTTTATTAATTATATTTAATTGTCATCGTTTTTCCTAATGATAGTTGTGTTCGCCCTCGTTCATTTTGTTTCTGAAATGGCCATTAGTGGGAGCGAGGAGTATGGGCAAATAGGCAGCTGGAAGGAAGGAATCGTTGGTGGCTGCAGCAGAAAAATTGGCCCTCAGCAAGCCAACCACCAACACGGTCGTCCAGACCATCATGCTCCAGTGATTGGGAAAGGAAAGTGTCCCCAGCCCCACTGCTGCTCTCCGGTGGCAAGCGGGCCGGTCGTAACAATAAGTTGAGAGCCTCTCGTATATGGCTGCCTGCACCATGAGCACAGGCTTAATTGGAATTTTCCAGTTAGCTGATTGCACCTTTATATGGGGTTAACTAGTGGCAACCTCCACATCACTCATAGCAGGGGTATTAGGGTTTATAGACCTTAAAAATGCCACCAGCAGGTGGAGAACGAGTGACATGAATCACGCACACATGAGCACACATGCACTCAATCTTCAGACACATCCGTAATTCGCAGAGTTGCTGGGGTTTTTTGCTAGAATAGGAGCTCACACTTACTTTCCAGTTGCGACTTTGCATGTGGTTGGAAACTGAACTCATGGCTGAGCACCAGGAGCAGAACTGCAGTCGTAGAATCGTAGAATCATTGAATCGTAGAATGATAGAGTCATAGAATCATAGAATTGTAGAATCGTAGAATAAAAGAATGATAGAACCATAGAATTGTAGAATCATAGAACCATAGAATAGTAGAATGATAGAATCATAAAATAGCCAGGTTGAAAGACACCCACCAGATCATCGAGTCCAACCATAAGTCATGGCTCTTCATGACGTTGCCACCTGTATATTTGGAAAAACTGTGGTACAGGGTGATGTAGCCTCCATGCACAATTCGCCTGTCTGAGGTGGTTGTACATTTAAATGCTCTTCGATTTCTCTGAAGATGCACCATGCGCACTACACCCAAGGTAGTATTTTCAAGTTCAAGATGTCATGAAATTACTGGCAGTACTCATTTAATATCCTGGTAAGCACAAGGACATCAAATTCTGTGTACATCAGAGGTGAGCTGATGAGTACTCCATGCATCTAATATGTCTCTTATCTGTGTGTTCACTTGTGTTTTCTTGTACATTGTTATACAGAGAGAAAGTCAGAAGTCTGGCTGGAAAGTGCCTGGAGGAGAAGGACCAGGGGGTGTCAGTTGACAGCGACTAACCATGAGCCAGCAGTGGCCCAGGTGGCCAAGAAGGCCAATGGCATCTTGGCTTGGATCAGAAACGGTGTGACTAGCAGGGCCAGGGAGGTTCTTCTCCCTCTGGACTCAGCACTGGTGAGACCGTTCCTCGAATACTGTGTCCAGTTGTGGGCCCCTCAGCACAAGAAGGATGTTGAGGCTCTGGAGCGAGTCCAGAGAAGAGCAACGAAGCTGGTGAAGGGGCTGGAGAACAGGCCTGATGAGGAACGGCTGAGAGAGCTGGGGGTGTTTATCCTGGAGAAGAGGAGGCTGAGGGGAGACCTCATTGCTCTCTGCAACTCCCTGAGAGGAGGTTGTGGAGAGGAGGGAGCTGGGCTCTTCTCCCAAGGGACAGGGGACAGGACAAGAGGGAATGGCCTCAAGCTCCACCAGGGGAGATTCAGGCTCAACATTAGGAAAAAAAAATTCACAGAAAGGGTCACTGGGCAGTGTCAGAGGCTGCCCAGGGAGGGGGTTTATTCACCTTCCCTGGAGGGGTTTAAGGGACGGGTGGACGAGGTGCTGAGGGACATGGGTTAGTGATTGATGGGAATGGTTGGACTCGATGATCCGGTGGGTCTCTTCCAACCTGGTTGTTCTATGATTCTATGATTCATCAATTTTTTTTCCACAGGAAGACCTGAGAATTTCTTTCAGGCAGGAGGCCCTGCAAGGAGAATTGCAGCACAGTAAGGTGAGGTGCCCTCTCTGCTGCTATAGAAGATGCTCAGAAAGCAAAGGGGGAATGAGTTTCATCATAGAAATATTCAGATGGTAATGGACACTGCTTTTTGCTGCAGAATGGAGGAAAATCTAAAAAAACCCCAACCTCACACAAAATAGAAGCAGTGTGCAGCACTTCTCCTTGTTAATGAGACTAATCTCCCAGAAACACACACCTGAAAAGGGGAAAGGCAATAATACCTAGGGACTTAGTGTGGGCTTAAAATGAAGAAGCCTTATGTGGCCTGTATCAGGTGTGCTGACAGGAAAATATTTGCTACTTTTAAAAAAATATTCAGCAGAACTAGCTGGAGTTCAAGAACATTTTGTCCCATGGGCTGTTGTGCAATTAAATTGTTCATCGTTGTACTCATGTATGTGCTGGATTTATGAGGCGCAACACTAAGAAAGTCAGGGCTGCAACAAAGAGCCTTGACAACAGCCTCCCTCTGCTCCAGGATTATGGGATGAAATTGTGAGGTACTTCATAGAATCATAGAATCACCAGGTTGGAAGAGACCCACTGGATCATCAAGTCCAACCATCAATCACTAACCCATGTCCCTCAGCACCTCGTCCACCCACACCTTAAAACCCTCCAGGGAAGGTGAATCAATCCCCTCCCTAAGCAGCCTCTGACACTGCCCAATCACCCTTTTCTGTGATTTTTTTTTACTTTTTCCTAATGTCCAACCTGACCCTCCCCTGGTGGAGCTTGAGGCCATTCCCTCTCATACTGTCCCATGTCCCTTGGGAGAAGAACCCAGCTCCCTCCTCTCCACAACCTCCTCTCAGGGAGTTGCAGAGAGCAATGAGGTCTCCCCTCAGCCTCCTCTTCTCCAGGATAAACACCCCCAGCTCTCTCAGACACTCCTCTTCTTCTCCAGCCCCTTCCCCAGCTTCCTTGCTCTTCTCTGCACTCGCTCCAGAGCCTCAACATCCTTCTTGTGCTGAGGGGCCCAATGAAGACTAATAACTAGAACATATCAGATAGAGAAATAAATTATTTGTATTGTGAAGACATTTTCTACAGCAAAGATTTCAAAAGGGTTTTAAGAGATGTGTCACTGAGAAGAGAGGGATGGTCTCAGCCAGAGCTACCAGCCAGGACAGAGGATGCTTATGCCAACCGCTTATAATGCCATCATCCTCTCTAGTTCAACACTTGCACATCTCTTGCCAACCTTCACTAGATACACAGCGGTTTTCCACTGTTCCACAAACACTTTGAATCAGAGAGTTGATGGGTTGGAGGGGAATGAGCAATTGTGTGTTGGCAGCTGAAATTCTCTCCCATCTTTGCTCTGCAGTCAGCATCACACCATTAGCTACAGTCGTGATGGCTTATTTCAAACTCCAGTTGGGGCATGGAGAATAGGAGGCTGAGGGGAGACCTCATTGCTCTCTACAACTACCTGAGGGGAGGTTGTGGAGAGGAGGGAGCTGGGCTCTTCTCCAAAGGGACAGGGGACAGGACGAGAGGGAATGGCCTCAAGCTCCACCAGGGGAGGTTCAACTCGACATAAAGAAAAAATTTTTTCCCAGAAATGGTGATTGGGCAGTGTCAGAGGCTGCCCAGGGAGGTGGTTGAGTCACCTTCCCTGGAGGGGTTTAAGGTGCGGGTGGACGAGGTGCTGAGGAACATCGTTTAGAGATTGGTGGGAATGGTTGGACTCGATGATCCGGTGGGTCTATTCCAACCTGGTGATTCTGTGATTTTATGATTCTATGACCTCCAGTCCCTTCGTTACTGCCTTTTCCCAGAATCTGAGGCCACATGCTTTATCATATGAAATTGGGAGGCTGTCACCATATATCACCAACAGAAAGATTGTGCCCTGGGAGAGCTCCAGAAACCCTGCACACCGACACTACCAGAAGCCTCCGAGCACGCTCCTGAAAGAGCAGCCCCACATTTCAGGAAGTAACACATTACAGAACGATTCTTCCATTGAGATTTATGCTTAAAATAGAGGAGCAGCCACCCCGTGCATCAACAGAGTTTTCATCAGCTGATTAAGCATGACAGATGAAGCAGGCTCCTGACCTTTCAGAGGCTAAGGGGAGAAAGGGGAAAAAAAAAAAAGGAAAAGAGAAGAGAAATGGCCTCTCTTTCACCTCTGTATTCAATGGTGAACTTCCTCAAACAAATAAAAAGACACTTTTGCAGCTGAACAAGAGGCCGTGCCATGGGCCCCTCACGTTGTTCAATCAAGAAGGAACATGATACTCTATGATTTGTCTCTTCATTGCTCCTGGGGTGGCCCCATGGCTCCTAAGTGAAGAATAAAAGCTGTCAATTACTTCCAGGTAACTCTAAGGGCCCTGGCTTCCTTAGGCAACCTGTTATTAAACCGTTAACTTCCTGATGTCTGCCTTATTAGTTTAAACACACAGACCAAAACGACTTTAACTGAAAACATTAAAAAAAAATCTTTCCTAACACCGAAAACTTAATTTGCCGAGAGCACTCAAAATTGGGACGCACAACTTTTGATTTTTAATTTTTTTTTTTCTGTACTTTGTGAAGGGTCCTGCACGAGTAAATTCCTTTCAGTGAGGTTTTACTTTATACCCCACAGAATGATCCTGTCACGGCAGTGTCCCGGATCTGGGCATGGAAAAGAGCTAGTATCTTTGTTGAAGGAATTAGTCTTATTTCTTAAAAATATTTTTTTTTTCCAAAAAATAAAAGCTAGGGGATTGAAAACATGGAACAAATATATTTCATGTATACTTTTAAAAATCTGATTTGGTCTACAATAGCATTTAAAGACTTGTATGGAGGTTGATGCACTCGTGACAGCACACATAGTGCAGCTCATCATTAACAAATTTGCCTCCATTTCTTAATATAAATTAGAATGACAGAATAACCAGGCTGGAAAAGACCCACCGGATCATCGAGTCCAACCATTCCTATCAAACACTAAACCATGTCCCTCAGCACCTCATCCACACATCCCTCAAACACTTCCAGGGAAGGTGACACGAAGAAGTTTTTAGTCACAGTCCTCTTAAGTATGTGTTGCCAAAGGTGTAGAGATTAGATTCTTTCCTACAAGCTATATTGCAGTTCAATTAAGAACTAATTCAGGGAAGCCCTATGTCCAAAGTGATCCGGTGGGTCTCTTCCAACCTGGTTTTTCTATGATTCTATGAAGTAGGTTACTCTACATCACCCCATTAATTTCTTCAAAGTTTGTAATGTAGAAGTCTATGAAGATACATTTGGTTTTTTCACACACTTGCAGAAGCAATAGTTAGAGTCAAATATTCAAAAATTAAATAATACAGGTAAATATTTTCAGATATTTTTGTGTGTGCTTGTTTATTCTGTTAAGAAGGTTAATCCCTGCTGCCTGTTTTATTTTTAAACGCAATAAATGAATCAGAGAAGTCCAAGGGTACACACAATTTTTGCCAGGTCTGCAACTGATAAAAAGAAATAGGATTTTTTTCCTTTGGTAGAACGTTTACCCTCCTGTGATGAATACAATATCACAAAAATTGCTCTTTAGTGGAATAGAAATTGCAGAAATTAAAAAATCACAAATACACTATAACAATAAAGGGTCACTGGGCATTGGAACAGGCTGCCCAGGGAGGGGGTTGAGTCACCTTCCCTGGAGGGGTTTAAGGGATGGGTGGACGAGGTGCTGAGGGACATGGGTTAGTGTTTGATAAGAATGGTTGGATTCGATGATCCAGTGGGTCTCTTCCAACCTGGTGACTCTGTGATTCTACAATTCTATGAATATTGACTGAGATGCATAAATTCTGTTTATTGGACTGAAACACCATGTTCCACTTTTGCTCCATTTAAGAATTAATTGTGTTTTCACCAGTTGCTGCAGCATCCAGTACCTCTCAAGTTGTTTTGCACCACAACCCTCCAGACATTCGAAGATATCAGAAACAAAACTCTGAGGATGCAGTTTGGCAAGTAAATGGTACACAAAGTAAAGCAAAATCAGCCCCAAATCAAATGTCGCAGTGTCAATCCCGATTGTCTCACCTCAAAATGTGTTGTTAGCTTTCCCTAATAAGAATCCCAACATCTCCAGGAAGGACAGAGGTCAGAGTCACAGTTGGAGGCTTAGCCTGATGACAATGTTTTTGAGATGGTGTGGGAATGGGCTCACTAGCAGAAAGAGAACATTGTGTCTGTCTCTATTCTCAACTTAAAAAAAAAAGCTGCCTTGTAAAGCTGCCTCAGATGTCTGTAAAACAAGACAATAATTAATTGTATTGCAAAACTCTGCCTGATCAGAGGCAGCCCAGATTCACGGAGACACTTCTGGTACAAAAATATTCTCCACAGTTCAGCTTTGCTCCTCCTCGCAGCTGTGAAAACCCAAAGGAAAGATCACCTTGCTCCCACCCTTCCCCAGGAAAACACAGCAAATAGCTTCTCATACCTAAAGAACCATCAAATGACTCTGTGCAGGCTCTCATCTCTTAAATGCCTTTTCTTCTTTTAGCAGAAACAGCCCAACTTCATAAAAACTGATAGTGTTTTAAACAAGAACTTCACAAAATTGATGGTTGGACTTGATGATCCGGTGGGTCTCTTCCAACCAGGTGATTCTATGATTCTATGAAAAGAAACATCTTGTCCTGCCTTCCATCAGACAGAACCCATCTGAACTGTCCTTGCCCAATCATCAGTGTCAGAAAGGAGAGGAGTAAAGAATTTCTCATGACAGGACACAGGTGATTCCTCCTTGCTCACACCAGTTTACATCTGCATCATCGTGTTAAGTCATAGACGTCCACAATCTGTTCTGAATTGCTGTTCAGTAGAAAAGAAACAGCCTTTCCCTCTCCTCTTGCCCTAATATCAACCACCAAAAAAGAGCAGAGCACTCTTTCTGTATCCTGGGAAACTTCTCTTGGGGGATGATCTTTCTTTTTTTCTCCTTGCAGCTCAAGCATCTCCTGCATTATCAACATGAAAGTATGTTTAAGTCCTAGGTGTTTAATACCCAGAACCTGGAAAAATTGTCTCATGACATTAGACACACCATGAAATCTTTCTTTGCTCTGGTTTCCTGTCTATGAAAGGAGATACTTGTACTTGCCCTTCAGAGATCATAGAATCATAGAACAACCAGGTTGGAAGAGACCCACCGGATCATCGAGTCCAACCATTCCTATCAAACACTAACCCATATCCCTCAGCACCTCATCCACCCGGCCCTTAAACCCCTCCAGGGAAGGTGAATCAACCCCCTCCCTGAGCAGCCTCTGGCACTGCCCAATCACCCTTTCCATGAAAAGTTTTTTCCTACTGTCCAGCCTGAACCTCCCCTGATGGAGCTTGAGGCCATTCCCTCTCATCCTGTCCCCTGTCCCTTGGGAGAAGAGCCCAGCTCCCTCCTCTCCACAACCTCCTTTCAGGTAGTTGCAGAGCAATGAGGTCTCCTCCTCTTTACAGATCCTGAGTTGCTCAAGTACTGCAGCGACAGAGGGCACATCAACCCCTAACTCATGCATTTATAGAGACAGACAGTCCCCGCTTTTGGCCAGGTAGACCAGAGAATCTGGCCCTCCACCAAGACAAGAATGAAATAAAATAGGAAATAAAACCAGCCGGTCCATGGGTGGTTCTGGAAATCAGCAAACATCACACACGCTCTTTTCAGAGAAACTTCAGGAGCCCATTTTACAACCAGTCAGGGCAAGTTACGTGATCAATAAGCCTTTGCATTCATGATTATTCCTACTAGGAAACCACAGCTATCACACAGAATTAATCCAAAGGGAGCAGCGTTCATCCCATCAGAATTCTATGCTTAACATATATTCAGTATCAGGGAGAGAAAAAGTAATCGTTATATTGCCTGCCGGGTCCCAAACCAGGCAAGTCTGAATGCAAACAAGAACATTTGTTATCAGCTAACGACTGTAACTATTTGCTGTTTGTCACTCTCCTGCCTCTCATGGAAGCTTCAGGCATATGACAAGAGAGTGGAAATCACTCCAGTAACTTCAGCGATCTGTCACATGCTGCAAGTGTGAACAGTCAGAACGATCAATGTTTGAACATGCCGTGTGATGGGAATTGACACAACAAGGAGCGATTTCACCCATACTGAAGAATAAAGAATAATCAATATATTGGCAGGACTGATTCGCTGCTGATTTGCAGGCAAGGCAAAAAGCCATGTTCCTCGAATCATTTGTTTACCACGACTAGTTCTGTCATACCAAGACAGGATGCTGCAATAACTTTCTAAATAAGAATCGATTTCCACCAAGCATTTAGGGAAAATTTACAGCACAGTTAGACTGTTGACATGTGTTGCTTCAGACACGAAGCCCAACACCTATTTTTCAGCCTGCAAATCCCGTCTTCAGCTGGAACAAAGGGTCAAGGTATGGAAACAACATGCCAGAGAGCAGCAGTTTTCAATGCTATGAGAGACTCACGTTTCCATGTAGCGATGTGTCTATCTTTTATGTTGGAATTCCTTGATTTAACACAAGTTCAGGGAAGATTAATAGGATGTTTCACTAAATTGCATGTTAAAATATATAGTTGGCCATACAGAGCACAGGTATTTGGCAGAATATATTCACTATAAAACACAAGCCTGTCTGTGGTTTCCTTACTTTCAGGTGTTCTGGTTTTCCTCCTCGCTGATCATTCTGACATTTCTCTCAGCTTTCTCCAGATTAAGCATCACATGTAATCTCTCAGGCAGTGTTTGGTATCATCTAGGTAAACTATCTTTTATGTCTTTTATTTTTTTTCATAAATACATCAGTGATTAAACAATTTCTGGTAGGAGTCGTTCCTTTCCCCTCTGCCTTCGCACCGTTGCACTCAGCACAATCGCAGCCTAATCACTGTTGTCATTTATCTCTTCGTTTTACTTTGTCACCTACTTAATTCCACTAGAGGCATTTCTAACATCTCTGTCTAATAATCTCCGTTAACAATGCAGAACGCTATTAGCATAATAAGCATTTCCCATCTGCACAAATGAGACTCGTTCTCATCAGTCTGAAAACTAAGTACTGTACATAAAAATAGCCAGGAATCATTAGAAGTGAAGAGAGAACCCGTTCCCCTGCAAACAAGCTGCCTCTCTCGACCTCTCCTGCTGGTGTTAACGACTTCAACTCTTTTTGTAAGAGTAAAGTATTGGACGTCCAGGACCAAGCCCAAGGTCCCAGGCATCCTAATTATTTAACGTTAGCCTGCTCCCTTGTACAGTTTGGAGCTGGAGCAAACTGTCAGCAATGCCCAAACTCACTTTAGCACAAACCATGAGCTCATCTCAGCGGGCAGAGTAAAGAGCCACTTTGTTCCATGGGCAAATTCTACTTGACTGTATGGACCACGCATCCCACTGCTCCACATCCCTGAGTGTGATCCGAGCCCTATGAAGCTGAGGGGAGACTTGCCAGGGAATGTACACAGGGAATCCTGGGGTCAGTTGTGGGCCCCTCAGCTCAAGAAGGATGTTGAGGCTCTGGAGTGAGTGCAGAGAAGAGCAACGAAGCTGGGGAAGGGGCTGGAGAAGAAGAGGAGCAGCTGAGAGAGCTGGGGGTGTTTATCGTGGAGAAGAGGAGGGTGAGGGGAGACCTCATTGCTCTCTGCAACT